>MCJB01048129.1:18858-55331 GCA_002018475.1 Nicotiana obtusifolia | reverse complement strand
ATATATATATATATATATATATATATATATAAATCAATTTTCATTATAAATTCAATTATTTAAGCTAGCAAATGGATTTCAAATAATTCAAATCTTACATGATAATGTCCTAAGTCTACCCGGACATAAACATGCTTTAGCTACATCCGGACTCTCGTCACCTTGTGCGTACATAGCACCCACAACTAGTAGCACATAACCATTACTTCATCTAAGGAGTAGTTTCCCCCTCACAAGGTTAGACAGGAGACTTACCTTGCTCCGAAATTCCATAACCGGCTCCAGTGCCTCTCTAACTCCTCGACTCAAAGCCAAATGTTACGAAACTAATCAAAAAATGTGCAAATCAATCAAAATATAGTCCAATACGTATAATTTAATAATTTATAATAATTCCCAACTCCTCTTGAAAAGTTAATGAAGCCAACCCTCGGGCCCACGTGGTCGAATTTCGAAAATTTTCGAAGAAGAACATTGCTAATGACACCACGAACTCATATATGTAATTTATTCCTAATTCCAATTCCGAAATCGTGGTCAAAATCCAAAATTACCATTTCCTAGGTTTTCTTCTAAATCCCATAATTTCTACAATATTGAATTTACAAGCCTAAATTCGTATATTTAACCTACAACTTGTAGAAATCACTTACCTCGTGATGGACAATGAAAATGGTACTCCAACATCGCTCCAAGGTCGGCTCCCATGGAAGAAATGAAATGAAAATGAGCCAAAACCCCGTACTTAGCATAGCATTCTGCCCAACGATTTTCAGCACCTGAGGAACAGTAGCCGCACCCTCAGCGTCACTTTTGCGACCAAAACATCGCTTCTACGGAGAAGTGTTAGAGGCCATTCTTCGCACCTGCGAAAAAAGTTCTGCTTCTGCGCAAACGTAGGTGCGATCCAAGCTTCCGCGTCTGTGCTGCTTTCCGCTTCTGCGATCAAGGATTCCTCTTCTGCAGACGCGCAGATGCGCCCAGTATTCCGCATCTGAGGCTCCCCCCTTCCAGTCCAAATTTTGCTTCTGTGACCAAAGTGCTGGATCTGCGGGCTCGCATCTCGACCAGCCCTCTACAGATGCGGGCACACCTGAACCTCTACATCAGCCTTAACAAAAAATGATCTGAAACGATCTGAACCTTGTCCGAAACTCATCCGAGCCTCTCGGGACTCCGTTCGAATATACCAACAAGTCCTATTACATAACACGAACCTACTCGAGGCCTCAAATCACATCAAACAACATAGAAATTGTGAATCTCACCTCGAATAAAACTTATGATTTTTCAAGTCCTCTAATTTCTAAAACTCGTGCCGAAACATATCAAATTAACCCGGAATGAATCTAAATTTTGCACACAAGTCCCAATTGAGATAATGAAGCTATTCTAAGGC
This sequence comes from Nicotiana obtusifolia, assembly GCA_002018475.1. Taxonomy (NCBI): domain Eukaryota; kingdom Viridiplantae; phylum Streptophyta; class Magnoliopsida; order Solanales; family Solanaceae; genus Nicotiana; species Nicotiana obtusifolia. The sequence goes on along the minus strand of MCJB01048129.1, from coordinate 53,932 downwards.
TCGTAATCTTAAAAAGACCACGATAAAACCAAGGTCCTCTTCAAGTCAAACTTAGGAATTTCTAAAATTTTGAAAATGCCAACTTTCCACAATAAGCACCGAAATGCTTCCGGGTGACCCGATATTGCACCCGAACATACACCGAAATCATCATACGAACCTATTGGAACCTTCAAATCCGGACCGAGATGGTTTACTCAAAATTCAAACCTTAGTCAAGTCTTCCAACTTAAAGCTTTCGAATTGAAAATTTTCTATCCGAATCAACTCCGAACTTCTCAAATTTTAATTCCGGCCACACGTACAAGTCATGATACATGAAGTGAAGCTACTCAAGGCCCAACCACCACACAACGTGCTAGAGCTCAAAAACGCATGGTCGGGTCATAATAATAGGTCATGATCTTGAAACAATCTTTCGACATCATGCCTCTCATGGTTTGGGTTTCTTATTGTATGGCTGAAGAACTTGAAGTTATTCTTGGGTTTCTGATCGTAGGCACAAGTGTGTGACTAAGTAATCGACAAAACTTTTATTTTTTTCAATAAATTACTCCATATAACTAATTAATATAGTGGTGTCACTTTTGACTTATAACTATCTATGTTGTAAAATCGTACGAACATGAATTAACATTAGTGATGTATTAATCGGAAGGATAAATTTATGTAACCAAATATACGCATCAAACGGTTGGTAACTTGAGCTAAATTACAAGTCAAAATCAGTTCATAAGTGTGACGACCCGGCCAGTCGTCTCGTGGGTTACTGCTCCGTCTTCCCAATTTTTCTGTCTCATTATGTTTTGTTTTCTGTGTTTTACGTAACCAAGTTGAGTAGTAGCGTTCGGAGTGGGTTTGGTAAGAAATGAGACACTTAGTCTCTTTTAAGAAGGTTTAAGTTGGAAAAGTCAACCGGATGTTGACTTATGAGTTAGAGGGGTCGGATGTGAGTTTCGATGGTTCGGTTAGCTTCGGCAGGTGATTTATGACTTAGGAGTGTGATCGGAATTGGTTTTGGGAGGTCCGGTGTAGAATTAGGCTTGAATTGGTGGAGTTAGTATTTTGGCGATTTTCGGTTATTAGGCGAGATTTTGATCCGAGGGTCGGAATGGAATTCCGAGAGTTTCTATAGCTTCGTATGGTGATTTCGGACATAGGCGTATGTCCGAATTTGAAATTGGAAGTCCGTAGGACAATTCAACGCATTTTGGTGAATGTTGGAAAATAGAAGATTTTTGGAAAAGTTTGACCGAGGAGTTGACTTTTTGATATCGGGGTCAGAATCCAGTTCTGAAAATCTTCATAGGTCCGTTACGTCATTTATGACTTGTGTGCTAATTTGAGGTTAATCGGACTCGATTTGATAGGTTTCGGCATCGAATGTAGAAGTTGGAATTTGTTAGTTTTATTAGGCTTGAATTGGGGTATGATTAGTGTATTTACCGTTGTTTGATGTGATTTAAGGCCTCGACGAAGTCCATAATATGTTTTAGGACCTTTTGGTATATCCGAACGGGGTTCCGAATGGCTCGGGTGAGTTTTGGGTGGTTAAACGGACTATTTCATCGTTGGAAAGGAAAATCTGCATAAATGTCAGAAATGCTACCAAAATGCGGACAACATGTTGATTATGCTACGCCGAAATGCTATAGTAAAGTGTAACAGATTTCAATGTCAGAAATGTTACCAAAATGCGGACAGCATGTTGATTATGCTACGCCGAAATGCTATAGCAAAGTGTAACAGATTTCAATGTCAGAAATGCTACCAAAATGCGGACAGCATGTTGATTATGCTACACGATGCTGTCAAAATTGCGGACAGCATGTTGATTATGCTACGCGAAATGCTATAGCATTTTCAACACCTGAAAGTTTTATTTTGTTCCGATTTTTGACCCCTTTATAAATAGAAATTAGTGCCCATTTGCCATGCAAAACCCATTTTCGTTATCCACAAAGAGAAACACCTCCAAACACCATAAAATCACAACAAATCAACCTCAAAACTATATCTAAAAGAGATTTTCTTGAATAAATTCTTAAAGAAGGGGGTTTTGACCATCTTGAACATAATTGGAGCTAGGGAACTCAGATTGAAGCGAAATCTTGAAGGATTTTTGGAAGATTTTCGAGAGAAACATTGGGGTAAGTGTTCTTAACTCAATCTTGGTTAAATTACCCAAACCTATTGCCATTCTAGAATGTAATTGGTGATTTAAGTTGGAGAAAATTGTGGAAAACCCTTGAGTTTAGATTTTAAGACTTGGAGGTCGAAACGATGTCGGAATTCGATAAATCTTGTATGGTTGAACTCATGGGAAGATAAGGAACCCGTTGAGGTGAAAAATTACTGAATTTCGAGAAGTGGGCCTGGGGCTCGGATTTTGCTAATTTTTGGATTTCTTAGTATTTATTGATTGTTCTCGCGTGTGCTTTGTTCCCTCAACATATTGTGACGTAATTGTTCTGAATTTGGATAGATTCGACCCACGTGGAGGCCAATTCAAAGGGCAAAAGCGTCGTGGACTAGAAATTTAGCCGGTTCAAGGTGAGTAGTGATTGTAAATGATGTTCTGAGGGTTTGAAACCTCGGATATTGCACATCGTAGTGCTATATTGAAGTAAGGCACACGCTCGATGATGAGCGTGGGGTCGTTTACTACTAGGGATAGTGACATCGTCCATCCCGATTGATGATTTTACTAGGCAATTGATTGAAACTTACTTATGACCATCTTGTTTGGGGCTGATTGCCATATTTGGGCTTCGTGCCAATTGTTTGAACCCTCCAGTGATTTTTATCACTATTTTCTCACTATTTGTACTTATTACTTGAAATCAGTCATCTTGTTTCCACTGTTTTACAACTCAGCTACTTTTTACTCAGTTTTGAGATTTACACAATATTTTAAATGATGTTTTGGGCTAAGAGCTACTGTTTTACTATGCCCGAGGGGCTTGTGATGATTTTCTGACTGAGTGCGGCCAAGGCCAGATGTGAGGTTTTACTGAGTGATATAAGGCCGAGGGCCTGAGATGCTTTATGTGCCTCGAGGTGGCCAATGATTGATATGAGGCCTAGGGCCTAAGATACTCTATGTGCCACGAGGTGGCTTGATATAGCGCTTGGGCCGTAAGGGGCCCCTCCCGGAGTCTGTACACCCCCAGTGAGCGCAGGGTACCCAGAGATATTACAGTTGGTAACAATGACAACTGTAGGTTACAGTTGGTAACAATGACAACTGTAGGTTGTTAACCAGAGATATTACAGTTGGTAACAATGACAACTGTAAGTTAGAGTTGGTAACAATGACAACTGGTAACCAGAGATATTACAGTTGGTAACAATGACAACTGGTAACAAGAGATATTACAGTTGGTAACAATGACAACTTTAGGTTACAGTTGGTAACAATAACAACTGGTAACCAGAGCTGTGAGTTTGATACTGAGCCCAGGGATAATAGAGTTGTTAACCATGACAACTGTAGGTTACAGTTGGTAACAATGACAACTGGTAACCAGAGCTGGGGAGATTTTACTGTTTTAAATGATACTGAGCCCAAGGATGTTACAGTTGGTAACAATGGCAACTGGTAACCAGAGCTGGGAAGATTTTTAAATGATTTCTTACTGATTTACTATTTTCAAGTAATGGTTTTAATGCTTCATTATGCATTGCCTTGTGCTCTACGTGTTTCCTTACTTTCAGTCATTATTTATATGTATTATTCACTGAGTTGGAAGTACTCACATTACTCCCTGCACCATGTGTGCAGATTCAGGCGTTATTGATTCCGCTCCGAGACATTGACTACGACTGTCAAAGCGGTGATTCAGAGACTACGAGGTAGTTGTTGGCGTCCGCAGCCCCGTATCTCTTTTATCTTGTTGTTTCCACTATCTTCAAACAATTGTGCCAAAGATATTGTAATAGTAATCTTATTATTAGGATTTTCATTAGTTGCTCATGACTTTGTGACACCCCGATTTGGGCTGTTGTTGTGATGGTTCACTATGTTTTTCCGCAAATGACTGCTATTAAACTGTGTTGTGTTGTTCTCTTGTTAAATTAACTGCTTAAAATGAGTTATGGTTTGAATTTTCTGGCCTTGTCTTCACGACAGGCGCCATCACGACCGGGTTTGGGATTTGGGTCGTGACAGGTTGGTATCAGAGCCTAGGTTACATAGGTCTCACGAGTCATGAGCGGGTTTAGTAGAGTCTTGCGGATCGGTACGGAGACGTCTGTTCTTATCTTTGAGAGGCTGCGGAACCTTTTTAGGAAAATTTCATATTCTTGAAATTCTTGTCGTGCGAACTTGTTGATCCGAGTACTAAAACTTCTGCTATCCTGTTCTCTCACAGATGGTGAGGCCGCGAACTACTGGACGAGGTGAACGACCACCAGTACCACCCACTGAGGCCACTAGAGGCCGTGGACGCGGTCGTGGTCGTGGTAGAGGCAAAGCGGCGAGGGCAGCATCTATTGATCCACCAGTTGCCCCAGCTCAGGAACTGGCTCCAGCAGCACCAGTTCAGGCACCAGTTGTGCCTATCGCTATTCCAGGTCTTCAGGAGACCTTGGCTCAGATATTATCTGTTTGCACTGGCCTGGCTCAGGCGGTTTCAGCCACCACAGCCGCAACTACTTCACAGGCCGGGGAAGGCAATCAGACTCCAGTTGCCCGTACGCCTGAGCAGGTAGTGCAGGGACTTCAGATGCCGAGGGCACCTCCAGCCCAGCCAGTTGCACCAGCTCAGGAATTCATAGTACCAGTTATGCCAGATGATGAGCAGCGTCATCTTGAGAGGTTTGGCAGACTCCAGCCTCCATCATTCAGTGGTGCTGAGGGCGAGGATGCCCAGGGTTTTCTTGACAAGTGTCAGCGAATGCTCCGGACAGCCGGGATTCTTGAGTCTAGTGGTGTGGCATTCACCACCTTTCAGTTTACGGGAGCTGCCTATAATTGGTGGGAGGCGTATGAGAGGCGTAGGCCGGTTAATGCAGCGCCCCTTACTTGGCAGCAATTCTCCACTCTTTTCTTGGAGAAGTATGTGCCACAGTCCCGCAGAGAGGAGCTGCACAGACAGTTTGAGTGGCTGTGACAGGGGGATATGACTGTGTCACAATATGAGTCAAGATTTTCTGAGTTGGCTCGACATGATGTGTGGATGGTTCCAACTGATCGTGAAAGGATCAGGAGCTTTGTGGATGGCCTTAACTATCATCTCTGTATTCTCATGACCAAGGAGAGAGTATTGGGTGCTATCTTCGAGGAGGTGGTTGATATAGCTTGCGAGATTGAGACGGTTCGCCGTCAGGAGCGAGAGGAGAGGGAGGCTAAGAGGCCTCGAGGACTGGGTAGTTACAGTGGTACTCCTTCGAGAGGCCAGTTTCAGCAGGGTAGAAGTCGTTCCTTCAGGCCTGCTCAGTTAGCTCGTCCAGAATACCGTGGGGCATCTGCAGGTCGTGGTTATCATGGGTTGCAGCAGGGCCAATCATCACTCAGCGCCGTTCCAGCTCATGCTCCGTCGGCCCAGGGCCCTCCTGTGCCGAGTGCATCTGCTAGAGCGCCAGGGAGTTGTTATGAGTGTGGCGAGATGGGCCACATGTGGAGGCAATGTCCTCATCGTGTTGCTAGATCGTCCCAGCAGAGGGGTCAGCCCTCGACTTCTGCTCCAGTTACTTTACCACCCGCCCAGCCAGCTAGGGGTGGAGGTCAGGCAGCCAGAGGTCGCCCCAGAGGGGAGGTCGAGCAGGTAGTGGCCAGGCTCGATTATATGCTATCCAAGGCAGGACAGATGCCAGTGCTTCAGACGTCGTTATTACAGGTATTGTTTCAGTATGCCACAAAGATGCCTCTATATTATTTGATCCCGGTTCCACCTATTCATATGCGTCCTCATATTTTGCTCAATATTTGGGTATTCCCCGGGAGTTCCTTACTTTACCTGTTTATGTGTCTACCCCAGTGGGCGATACTGTTGTTGTGGACTGTGTGTACCGGTCGTGTATAGTGACTATTGGGGGTCTGGAGACCCGAGTGGACCTATTGCTATTAAGCATGGTAGATTTTGATGTCATTTTGGGCATGGATTGGTTATCTCCATGTCGTGCTATTTTAGACTGTCATGCTATGAAAGTTACTCTGGCTATGCCGGGTGTACCGCGAATCGAGTGGCGTGGTGCGACCGATTATGTTCCTAGTAGGGTGATATCGTTCTTGAAATCCCATCGTATGGTTGGGAAGGGTTGCCTTTCCTATCTAGCGTTTGTGAGGGATGTTGGAGCCGAGACTCCAAGCATCGATTTTGTTCCAGTTGTGAGGGATTTTCCCCATGTATTTCCAGCAGACCTGCCGGGCATGCCACCGGATAGGGATATTGATTTTGGCATTGACCTGGTGCCGGGCACTCAGCCCATTTCTATTCTGTCGTATCGTATGGCACCAGCAGAGTTGAAAGAATTAAAGGAGCAACTTCAGGAACTCCTAGATAAGGGGTTCATTCGGCCTAGTGTGTCACCTTGGGGTGCACCGATTCTATTTGTGAAAAGAAGGATGGCACGATGAGAATGTGCATCGATTATAGGCAATTGAACAAGGTCACAATCAAGAACAAATATCCTTTGCCTCGCATCAATGATTTATTTGACCAGCTTCAGGGAGCACGAGTGTTCTCTAAGATTGATCTCCGTTCAGGATATCATCGGTTAAAGATCAGGGATGCAGATATTCTTAAGACTACTTTCCGAACTAGATATGGCCACTATGAGTTTCTTGTTATATCTTTCGAGCTAACCAATGCCCTAGCAGCGTTCATGCAGTTAATGAACAATGTATTTCGCCCTTATCTGGATTCGTTCGTGGTGGTATTCATTGATGATATTCTGGTGTACTCGCGTAAGAAGGAAGAGCACGCAGAACATTTGCGAGTTGTATTACAGAAATTGAGGGAGGAGAAGCTTTATGCAAAATTCTCTAAGTGCGAGTTTTGGCTCATCTCAGTGGCTTTCTTGGGGCACGTGGTGTCCAACGAGGGTATACAGGTTGATCCAAAGAAGATAGAGGCGGTCCAGAGTTGTCCTAGACAGTCCTCAGTCACAGAGATTTGTAGCTTTCTTGGGTTGGCAGTCTATTATCGCTGGTTTGTTTAGGGATTCTCATCCATCGCATCGCCCTTGACCAAATTGACTCAAAAGGGTGTTCCATTTGTGTGGTCGGATAAGTGTGAGGAGAGCTTTCAGAAGCTCAAGACAGCCTTGACCACAGCTCCAGTATTGGTTCTACCGTCAGCCTCGGGTTCGTATACCGTATATTGTGATGCCTCAAGAATTGGGATCGGTTGTGTACTAATACAGGAGGGTAGAGTTATTGCTTATCTTCTCGTCAGTTGAAGCCTCATGAGAAGAACTACCCGTGCATGATTTGGAGCTGGCTGCCATAGTTCATGCTTTAAAGATTTGGAGGCATTACTTGTATGGCGTATCTTGTGAGGTATTTACTGATCACCGTAGCCTTCAACATCTGTTCAAGCAAAAGGATCTAAATTTGAGGCAGCGGAGATGGCTGGAATTGCTCAAGGATTACAATATTACTATATTATACCATCCGGGAAAGGCCAACGTGGTGGCCGATGCTTTGAGCCGAAAGGCAATGAGCATGGGGAGTTTGGCATACACTCCAGTTGGAGAGAGACCTCTCGCAGTCGATGTCCAGACCTTGGCCAATAGGTTTGTGAGATTAGACATCTCGGAATCCAATCGGGTGTTGGCTTGTGTGGTTTCTCGGTCTTCGTTATACGATTGCATCAGGGAGCGTCAGCATGACGATCCCCATTTGCTTGTCCTTAAGGACAGAGTTCAGCATAATGATGCTAAAGATGTGGCCATCGGCGACGATGGAGTATTGAGGATGCAGGGCCGGATTTGTGTGCCCAATGTGGATGGGCTTTGGGAGTTGATTCTGGAGGAGGCCCATAGCTCATGGTATTCCATTCATCCGGGTGGCGCCAAGATGTATCAGGACTTGAAACAACATTATTGGTGGAGAAGAATGAAGAAAGAATTGTGGGATTCGTAGCTCAGTGTCTCAACTTTCACAAGTAAAATATAAATATCGCCGGGTGGTTTGCTTCAGCAAATAGCTATTCCCGAGTGGAAATGGGAACGGATCACTATGGACTTTGTTGTTGGACTCCCACGGACTTTGAAGAAGTTCAACGCTATTTTGGTGATTATGGATCGGCTGACCAAGTCTGCGCACTTCATTCCTGTGTGTACTACCTATTCTTCAGAACGGTTGGCAAGGATTTATATCCGAGAGATTGTCCGGCTGCATGGTGTTCCAGTTTCTATCATTTCAGATAGAGGTACTCAGTTCACTTCGCAGTTCTAGAAAGCCGTGCAGCGGGAGTTGGGTACTCAGGTGGAATTGAGCACAACATTTCATCCTCAAACGGATGGGCAGTCCGAGCGTACCATCCAAATATTGGAGGACATGTTACGGGCATAGGCTATTGATTTCGGAGGCTCATGGGATGAGTTTCTGCCTCTTGCAGAGTTCGCTTATAACAACAGCTATCAGTCAAGTATCAGATGGCTCCATATGAGGCTTTGTATGGGAGGCGGTGTAGATCTCCGGTTGGTTGGTTCGAGCCCGGTGAAGCTAGGCTATTGGGGACTGACTTGGTTTAGGATGCTTTAGAGAAGGTGAAAACAATCCAGGAGAGGCTTCGTACAGCACAGTCGAGGCAAAAAAGTTATGCCGATAGGAAGGTTCGAGATGTGTCCTACATGGTTGGCGAGAAGGTCTTGCTGAAGGTTTCGCCCATGAAAGGTGTTATGAGATTCGGGAAGAAAGGGAAATTGAGTCCTCGGTTCATTGGGCCGTTTGAAGTACTTCAGAGAATCAGGGAGGTGGCTTATGAGCTTGCTTTGCCACCCAGTCTGTCGAGTGTACACCCAGTATTTCATGTTTCTATGCTCCAGAAGTATATTGGGGACCTGTCTCATATTTTGGACTTCAGCACGATTCAGTTGGATGATAATTTGACCTATAAGGTGGAGCCAATGGCGATTTTGGATCGTCAGGTTCGGAAGTTGAGGTCCAAGGAGATAGCTTTAGTGAAAGTTCAATGGAGAGGTCGGTCCGTGGAGGAGGCTACCTGGGAAACCGAGCGGGAGATGTGGAGCAGATACCCTCACCTATTTGAGACTTCAGGTATGTTTCTTGACTCGTTCGAGGACGAACGTTTGTTTAAGAGGGGGAGAATGTGACAACCCGGCCAGTGGTCTCGTGGGTTATTGCTCTGTCTTCCCCATTTTTCTGTCTCATTATGTTTCTTTTTCTATGTTTTACATAATCAAGTTGAGTAGTTGCGTTCGGAGTGGGTTTGGTAAGAAATGAGACACTTAGTTTCTTTTAAGAAGGTTTAAGTTGGAAAAGTCAATCGGATGTTGACTTATGAGTTAGAGGGCTCGGGTGTGAGTTTCGATGGTTCAGTTAGTTTCGGCAGGTGATTTATGACTTAGAAGTGTGATCGGAATTGGTTTTGGGAGGTCCGGTGTAGAATTAGGCTTGAATTGGTGGAGTTAGTATTTTGGCAATTTTCGGTTGTTAGGCAAGATTTTGATCCGAGGGTCAGAATGGAATTCCGAGAGTTGCTATAGCTTCATATGGTGATTTCGGACTTAGGCGTATGTCCGGATTTGAAATTGAAAGTCCGTAGGACAATTCAACGCATTTTGGCGAATGTTGGAAAATAGAAGATTTTTGGAAAAGTTTGACCGAGGAATTGACTTTTTGATATTGGGGTCAGAATCCAGTTTTGAAAATCTTCATAAGTCCGTTATGTCATTTATGACTTGTGTGCAAAATTTGAGGTCAATCAGACTCGAATTGATATGTTTCGGCATCGAATGTAGAAGTTGAAATTTGTTAGTTTCATTAGGCTTGAATTGGGGTATGATTCGTGTATTTAGCATTGTTTGATGTGATTTAAGGCCTCAAATAATTCCATAATATGTTTTAGGACTTGTTGGTATATCCGAACGGGGTAGCGAATGGCTCGGGTGAGTTTTGGGTGGTTAAACGGACTATTTCATCGTTGGAGAGGAAAATCTGCATAAATGTCAGAAATGCTACCAATGCGGACAGCATGTTGATTATGCTACGCCGAAATGCTATAGCAAAGTGTAACAGAGTTCAATGTCAGAAATGCTACCAAAATGCGGACAGCATGTTGATTATGCTACGACGAAATGCTATAGCAAAGTGTAACAGATTTCAATGTCAGAAATGCTACCAAAATGCGGACATCATGTTGATTATGCTGCGCGATGCTTTCCAAAATGCGGACAGCATTGATTATGCTACACCGAAATGCTATAGCAAAGTGTAACAGTTTTCAATCAGAAATGCTACCGAAATACGGACAGCATGTTGATTATGCTACGCGATGCTGTCCAAAATGCGGACAGCATGTTGATTATGCTACGCGAAATGCTATAGCGTTTTCAACACCTGAAAGTTTTATTTTGTTCCGATTTTTGACCCCTTTATAAATAGAAATTAGTGCCCATTTGCCATTCAAAACCCATTTTCATTATCCACAAAGAGAAACACCTCCAAATACCGTAAAATCTCAACAAATCAACCTCAAAACTATATCCAAAAGAGATTTTCTTGAACAAATGCTTAAAGAAGGGGGTTTTAACTATCTTGAACATAATTGGAGCTAGGGAACTCGGATTGAAGCGAAATCTTGAAGGATTTTTGGAATATTTTTGAGAGAAACATTGGGGTAAGTGTTCTTAACTCAGTCGAGGTCAAATTACCCAAACCTATTGCCATTCTAGAATGTAATTGGTGATTTAAGTTGGAGAAAATTGTGGAAAACCCTTGAGTTTAGATTTTAAGACTTGGAGGTCGAAACGATGTCGGAATTCGATAAATCTTGTATGGTTGAACTCATGGGAAGATAAGGAACCCGTTGAGGTGAAAAATTACTGAATTTCGAGAAGTGGGCCCGGGGCTCGGGTTTTGCTAATTTTGAGATTTCTTAGTATTATTGTTTTTGCTTGGGCTTTGTTCCCTCAACATATTGTGACATAATTGTTCTGAATTTGGATAGATTCGACGCACGTGGAAGCCAATTCGAAGGACAAAGGTGTCGAGGGCTAGAAATTTAGCCGGTTCGAGGTGAGTAGTGATTGTAAATGATGTTCTGAGGGTTTGAAACCTCGGATATTGCACATCGTAGTGCTATATTGAAGTGAGGCACACGCTCGATGATGAGCGTGGGGTCGTTTATTACTAGGGATTGTGACAAGTTCCATCCCGATTGATGATTTTACTGCGCAATTGATTGAAACTTACTTGTGACCATCTTGTTTTGGGCTGATTGCCATATTTGGGCTTCGTGCCAATTGTTTGAACTCTCCGGGGATTTTTATCACTATTTCCTCACTATTTGTACTTATTACTTGAACTCAGTCATGTTGTTTCCACTGTTTTACAACTCAGCCACTTTTTACTCTGTTTTGAGATTTACACAATATTTTAAATGATGTTTTGGGCTGAGAGCTACTGTTTTACTATGCCCGAGGGGCTTGTGATGATTTTCTGACTAAGTGCGGCCGAGGGCCAGATGTGAGGTTTTACTGAGTGATATAAGGCCGAGGGCCTGAGATACTTTATGTGCCACGAGGTGGCTTGTGATTGATACGAGGCCGAGGGTCTGAGATACTCTATGTGCCACGAGGTGGCTTGATATAGCGTTTGGGCCGTAAGGGGCCCCTCCCAGAGTCTGTACACCCCCAGTGAGCATAGGGTACCCAGAGATATTACAGTTGGTAACAATAACAACTGTAGGTTGTCAACCAGAGATATTATAGTTGGTAACAATGAAAACTGGTAACCAGAGATATTACAGTTGGTAACAATGATAACTGTAGGTTACAGTTGGTAACAATGACAACTGGTAACCAGAGATATTATAGTTGGTAACAATGACAACTTTAGGTTACAGTTGGTAATAATGACAACTGGTAACCAGAGCTGTGAGATTGATACTGAGCCCAGGGATAATACAGTTGGTAACAATGACAACTGTAGGTTACAGTTGGTAACAATGACAACTGGTAACCAGAGCCGGGGAGATTTTACTGTTTTAAATGATACTGAGCCCAGGGATGTTACTGTTGGTAACAATGGCAACTGGTAACCAGAGCTGGGAAGATTTTTAAATGATTTCTTACTGATTTACTGTTTTCAAGTAATGGTTTTACTGCTTCATTATGCATTGCCTTGTGCTTTACGTGTCTCCTTACTTTCAGTCATTATTTATATGTATTACTCACTGAGTTGGAAGTACTCACATTACTCCCTGCACCATGTGTGCAGATTCAGGCGTTATTGATTCCGCTCTGAGGCATTGACTACAACTGTCAAAGCGGTGATTCAGAGACTACGAAGTAGTTGTTGGCGTCCGCAGCCCCGTATATCTTTTATCTTCTTGTTTCCACTATCTTCAAACAATTGTGCCAAAGATATTGTAATAGTAATCTTATTATTAGGATTTTCATTAGTTGCTCATGACTTTGTGACACCCCGGTTTGGGCTGTAGTTGGGATGGTTCACTATGTTTTTCCGCAAATGACTGTTATTAAACTGTATTGTGTTGTTCTCTTGTTAAATTAACTGCTTAAAATGAGCTATGGTTCGAATTGGCTGGCCTTGTCTTCACGAGAGGCGCCATCACGACCGGGTTTGGGATTTAGGTCGTGACAATAAGCGACTTTTTAGGTTAATGAAATAAAAGTAAAAATAAGCATATATAATTTTCAACTATGAACTTTCAAAATTTGAGATCGTGAAAAAGAAACTTTAAAATATTGAGCGTATAAGAGAGTCGAGATTAGGGTTTTTGAAAGAGTAGAGAGATCAGATAGAATAGGTCTCGACTTTGGAAAAGCGGAAAATGAGTAAGTGTCCCTGGTATTTGACCCCTTTACCACACAAAATATATATCGACATCACTTCCTCTCAACTTTCTAAGTTCAAATTTCTTAAATGACTCAAGAAGATCAACTCAAAATTTGATTTTGCAAATACCACTACCAAGTTTTCTTATTAGGTTGACAGAATAGTCCTGGACTAGCCATCACAAGGAGCAAAGCAATCTTGTAGAGTCACAAGCTCCAAGTGTCATCCCGCATCAACTCCAAGTGTTGTCCGCTAAATAAGAGAGATTGTGCTCCTATACATTAAACAAGGCGAATATAAAAGTCCAAAAGAATGTGTTTTTTATCAGAATCCAGAAAAGTAATGAAGGGTTTGGCATTGACCTGTACATCACAAAAGAAGAGTATATGAAGGAGGGCATAAACCTTTGCCAGCAATACAAGTGAAGAATGGTGTTGTTGTCTATCAAAACTTCGTAAAGTTTGCAGCAGAGTATTAATTTGTAGTTAAATGTTATTTTTACCCGTAAAATGATATAGTTAAATTTGTAACGTGGTTATAGACAAGTAAATCGATTTGATCCAAAAAGCGATAAAGAAATAAGATTAAAGCTAAGATTTAATGGCTGAAATTAAAGAAGATAACAAGCTTGGTTTCGAACTCATCCTTTCCGAGAGTAGAAGCAAAAATAATAATAAAAACAATGATGAAGCTATTAAATTGGGAGTTAAATATAGTAAGTACGATAGCAAAATAGTAAAGTATAGCTTGTGCGTACAGAATATTTTTCATGCCCCTATAATGACTGTTAACCTCCCTATTTATAGCTCTACCTAGAGAAACAAGATCCAAGGATCAAGCTCCTCTTTAAATGAGAATAAAAGTGTCATTTATGAATATATAACGGCAGACCTCGAACGCAAATCTTTCTGTAATGGCTGCTCATTTAACGCTAGCAAATATTCCCTCATTGAATGTTGTCCGATGGCAAACTTTTGAACTTCTATCGCCTACTATGTTTCCTTTGGAATCCACCCGATACCGGTCACACATGTCGCATTCGGTATTAATTCTCTTTCGACTCGTCCTTTGTCTACTTTTGGTCCCACGTGTCAACTTACTATTCGACCACCTGTTATCCACCAATTTTACCCCATACAGATAGTCCCTCTACTCTCCGATGATGCAACTTACTATTATCGGGAGGTGGGTAAAGATTCTTTGCTTGGCGAAAAAGTTCTTGAACAGTCTCTAACACTTGAAAGGACACACCTCTTCTAGCATTTAATACCCCGAACACGTGTTACCCCATGATAAAGCAAATATTTTTGCCGGTTTTTGAGGTAATCATGAACAAGATTTTTTCCATCTATTACTTCTCTGATACTCGTCATTTTTACTTCGTCACTCCCATAACTTTCATAAGTCTTTCCTTCCTCTCTGAATTTGCTTAGAAACCTTTCTCAACTTTTATTCTTTCTCAGCAAGAACTTTTTCATTTAGAAAACTCTTACCACCATATCTCCATACGCTGCTTCCTTTGGTAATACGGATCTTTTCTTCGGTGGAGGCCCCAAAAAAACAACGACAAGGAGGTTGATGTTGAGTCTAAACCTCCAATTGTTAGCACCATCATACCTCTTCAGCTCAACTGCAAACGACCTTCAAGAAAAAGCTCCTTCCGCAACTTCTCAAGGTCACCAATTCTGGCTAGTTTGCAGGTTTTCCTCCTCCATTCGCCCTTCTAGTATCCGAACTGTGAGGATTGCAACTGCCCCAATATTGAAATCCTCGCCCCAGATATGGTGGAGTGAGTTACTTACTTGATAAATGAAGAGAAGTGCATGTTTTTGAGCATGTTTGTATATTATTTCTTATGCGAGATATGGGAAATCATATTGTTTTTGAAGTGAAATATGCTCATTATGTATTTCTTATGTGTAGGAATAAACTTATGCGGAAAAGGACCAAATAGGAGAAAAATTAGTGAAAAAAGAGCTCAAGAGAATAGTCTAGGACAACGAAGTGAGGTTACTTCGCCAGACCGGGACTGGAGCAGAAGAAACCAAAAAAGTCCTGGACAGCGAAGCGAGGGTCACTTCGCCAGACTGGGCCAGAGCAGAAGAAACCAGCCTCTTCAATCCGAAATTGAAGAATGAAAATTTGCCCCATACAAACCGTAGTCTCTATAAATATATCCTAACACGTGCTTTTGAATGAGGTACACTACTTTGGAGAGATAAAAGACTTTGGCGAGGCAGGAATGCGCTAGGAGCAAGGCGGAGCATTTTCTATGAGTTTTTCACTTCCTTCTTCTTATTTCCATTATTGGTTATGAATTCTAGTATTGTAGTTTTGCATATTATTATAAATAGCTAATTTGTTATTTAGGGTTTTGATTGAACCTTTTGTAGGATAAATTCTTTTTATGTTTTAGCCGTTGGATTTCCCTACTTGTTCAACTACGTCTTTGTTGTTGTTGATTAAATGGCCATCAATTGACTGTGCCTATTTAGTATGTATTCCTTGCGCATTTAGGTATTTGTTGAACAAATTACTCCTAATGTATGTGAGAGATCAATACGAAGGGTTTAAAGGCGAGACTAGAGATAATTGAAATCTTGGTGCGATCGTAGTGAGCGGTGAATTAGCGTCAGCTAGTGTAGTTCGAGAGAATACATCTAGTAAATTGTGGTAGTTGCTCGAGAGAGAACTACAACACCCAATGTACTCACGATCGATAGAGAATACTCAGGTGAATTTGTAGGAGACGTGGCGAGAAGGATTCCGACCATTTGGGAAATCGTAACTCTAGACCTCCTTAATCTTGTCTCCAACCCTTAGTATCTTTATTTGTTAATCACTCCTTTAATTTGTTAGTTAATTAGTTTAAAATAAGATCCCTTGCAGGTGACGACGACGTTGAGTTGACGGCAGAGAAAGACTCGGCATTCAGACGAGCCACCCGGTGGTGTGGTACGTAGTGGGTTTAGTACGCCACGCCCAAACAAACGGCTACGAAACAAACAAAAAGGTGTGTGCCGCACTCACGAAAGACTGCCACTGATATACTGGAGGAAGGTGGGGATGACGTCATGTCCGCATGGCCCTTATGGTCTAGGCCACACACGTGCTACAATGGCAATTACAATGGGAAGCAAGGCTGTAAGGCAAAGCGAATCCTATATTTTTAACTTTAAAATTGTTCAAACCTGTCTTTTTAGTGATAGTGAACAGTTGTAGCTAAACCTTAGTTCTCTGTGGGATTCGACTCCGGACTTTTAGACCAGATTATATTTGCAGCTACCACTTATCCTTTTTAGGACTAGAGTTGGGCGTGATCAAATTTTGACGATGTTTCCGGGAACTAACAGTGTAGCTATAGGTGTACATATTGCTAGGTTTCTAGTTTGAATTTTTATTTTTTTCTAGTATTTGATTTTTTAATTTTTGTTTTACTTGTTGATTTGAGAAACATGGCATCTTGGAATTATGGGAGTTCCGATATTGGTAATTCTACTGTTGATCTTCTTTGTACTTATTGTGGAGGAAATCACCCGTGGCAAAATTATTAAAATATTATCGGGAGCGAGTTATAAGCGCTAACTCAATCTTATGTGTGGAATGTATATGATGTTTGTGGTAGTCAAGATGGTCACTTTTATGGTTGTACGTGCATTTTTTATCCTCCCCAACCCCTTATTATGATGGTTATACTTTTTCATGTGAGGTTAACAGGAACAAAAAACCCAGGGAAGCTGACCTCAAGGAGATCAAAGATATGTTAAAGTACCTCATGGAACAAAGTAATGAGAAACAACTGCAAATACAAAGGCAATAGGATGCTATTCAAAGGCAAGAGGCAACAATTCATAACCTGGAGGCACAAGTGAGTCAATTGGTTGAAGCATTTAATGCTCAACAAGCTGATATTGTGGATAGTACCAAAAACGAGCATGCATTAGATGCATGCTAATGGAGGAGCTCAGAGTAGAACACAAACAATCAATCAAACTAGAATTTGAGGATGCCGATGTTGTAGAAGAGATACTAGAGTCAACCAAGGACATTGAGGATACATATTTAGTTGACTCTAGTGTCGGTGTTGAAGAAGTTGACAGCCCCAAAAATCATGTATTGAGTGCATTGGTCCACACTCCAAAATTTTTCCACATTGTGTTTGGATGATGATATGGAAATAGAGTCATCCGAGCCAATTGGGGAGTCAAGGAATGAGAAACAAGGTGCCTACATTCTGAAATTCTTCTTGCTAGAAAGTCAGGATTACATACCTCATGCAAAGGCTAAGAAGTGCAGAAAACTACATTATTTTCTTGGGGTTGTTAGATTCGTTCCACCACACTTGGAGCATAGTAGAAAAGTCGAAACAAAACTTGAGGTTCAATTCATAAGCTCGAGCTGGAGGCAAAAAGTGATTCGCGTCGTGCCGCGACGTTATATCAAGCACTTGTTGGGAGGCAACCCAGCTTTACTGCTTTTTTTTTTAATTTTTTAATTTTTAATTTTTTATTATTGTATAATTCTTTTAGTGTTGTTTTTGACTTCTCTAGGAGCATGGAAAGTAAGGCTATTTGAAGAAAGCAAAAGCAAGTGAGATGGTTAGAATTAAGTGTGGGGTAACCGCACAAAAACCCAAATATGAGAGAAGTCTGAGTACCTAATGAGCTACTAATGCTTCGGCCTTTGGCCTACCGTGGAGTTTCTTTTACCTTCTTGTATTTTGTCACGACTTGAAATTCCTACCATCGGGACCATGATGGCGCCTAACATTTCACTTGCTAGGCAAGCCAATATTAGATATAGTTATAAACTACTTTTAACAATTCAAATAAAATGAAAACCAATAAGCTGAATAGTCTGAAATGGAGTGAACAACCTAATAAACAATGAAATCCAAATACAATCCCATAACTGGTATCATGAATACACGAGCGTCTAGAGTACTACAAATAATAGCCTGAATAAACACATGACTGTCTGAATAAAAATAAACAACTAACATGATGTAGGAGGGGACTTCAGGGCTGCGAACGCCGTGCAACTAACTATACCTCAAGTCTCCGCTAGTAGTCAAACCCGGGCGACCACACATAACGGTGCCAGGACCAACTCTGGTATCTGCATAAGAAGTGCAGAGTGTAGTATGAGTACAACCGACCCCATGTACTCTATAAGTGTCGAGTCTAACCTCGATAAAGTAGTGACGAGGCTAAAGCGGGCCACTTACAATAACCTGTACGCAGTAATAATAATAATAACAGGGAAAGAAAATAGGAAATGAAAGTAAAGCAGTTAATTTATAAAAATCAACTCAAACCTCACTATCAGAAAGTCCAGAATGAGAAACCTCGTAATCTCATATAAAAATGCCGAAACTAACACAACAACAACAATAAGTACAACACACACAATCTGTTGCGACGCACAACTCGATCCCACCGTATCATCAATTATCAATATCATAATCCTCCCTTATTCCACCTAATCCCACTGTATCATCATTTATCAATATCATAATCCTCCCGTATTCCA
Organism: Nicotiana obtusifolia; assembly: GCA_002018475.1. Classification (NCBI taxonomy): domain Eukaryota; kingdom Viridiplantae; phylum Streptophyta; class Magnoliopsida; order Solanales; family Solanaceae; genus Nicotiana; species Nicotiana obtusifolia. The sequence continues at coordinate 35,406 of MCJB01048129.1, read as the reverse complement.
CCATAACATCATTTATCAATATCAAGTATCGCATATACAATATGTTGCAGCGTGCAACCCGATCCCTCCATATCATCATTTATCAATATCATAATCCTCCCTCATTCGACCATTGCATCATTTATCAATATCAAGTATCATGTACACAATCCGTTGCGGCCTGCAACCTGATCCCACCATATCATCATTTATCGATATCATAATCCTCCCTTATTCCACCTTTTTAATTTATCATCTTTCAATTCTCGTTGCGGCGTGCAATCCGATCCACAAACAATTTCAATAACATAAACAATCCAATAACTCAATTTACAAGAATTTCTTCATCAAAAGGGCAAAAGTACATGACAGTAAGGGACCACACAAAAATCAAAGAATCTTTAAGAATTTGAAGTTTCTACTTCACAGGTTTATCCATGTCAAACAAACTCAACAACTCACGTAATGAAACTACATCACAGAACGCACCAAATATTACAAAAATTATAGGACAAGTAAAGCATGTGACAGTTAAGGTGTGCAAGTAAAACCATTAAAGGCAAGTGGACAATAAGTATGGAGTCATGGAAGGGACAAACAATTTAATACAAGAATAATTATAGGACAAATAAAAATTTCGGCATGGAAGTCAAATAAAGCAGGTAACAATTAAGGCATGGAATAAAATAAATCATGAAACAACGAGAAGCATGGAACCAAATATCTTAACGGCGCATATACACTCGTCACATCGCATATACATCATTTCTCACATAATCCACATAACACATAATTCAAATTTCATAATTCCCTCAAGTCAAGGTTAGATCCAACACTTACCTCACTCTGCAATCAAATCAAAGCTTAATCGGGGCCTTTTCTCTAAAATTTTCCTCCAAACAATTCAAATCTAACCAAATATAGTTCAAACAATTCAAAATAAGCTTTAAAAACTACCCATGAGTGAAAAAGATTCAATCTTTAATGATTTTGGAAAAAGTCAACAAAAGTCAACCTTGGGATCGCTTGTTCAAAACCCGATATTCAGACCAAAACTCAACTACATATTCACCCCCAAGCCCAATTATGTGATTTGTTTTGAAATCTAACCCTAATTCGAGGTCTAAATCTCAATTTTACAAATATCCCAATAGTACCCAAATTCCTAATTTCTCCCATGGAAATCCTATATTTGATGAAATCTCATGAAATGTAATGGGTAATTGAAAAGAAATGGATTAAAGTCACATGCCAAAGAATTTGGGAAGAAACGTCTCTTGGACAATTGCCTCTAGAATGTTTAGGGTTGAGAAATTGTGAGAAATGAGCTAAGTCCCCTTTTTCTCCTCCTTTACCGAGCTGCAGATGTCGCAATTGCGAAATCTTGCTCGCAATTACGCACGCCGCAAATGCGAACCCTGCCACAGAAAAGCAGAAGTCTCACATGCGATATTTGGATCGCAAATGCGAACTTACCACCATCGCAAATGCGACCAGAGACATCACAAATGTGAAGAAGACTCCAGTGGTCAGTGATCGCAATTGCGACCACTTCTTTCGCAAAAGCAAAGGTCCACAGTTCGCAAATGCGAACAAATTAACACAAATGAGTTTCACCAACCCAGCTCATACTCACAAATGAGCATAATTCTTTGCAAAAGCGAGGCTCGCAATTGCGATCCAGACCTCGCAATTGCGAAATCTAGTTCGCAATTGCGAACATAGCAAATGCGAACCCTATCAAAGAAGAGCAGAAGTTGCAAATGCGATATTTTGATCGCAAATGCGAACTTATCACCATCACAAATGCGAATAGAAACATCACAAATGCGAAGCAAACTCCAGTGGTCAATGATCGCAATTGTGACCACTTCTTTCACAAAAGCGAAGGTCCACAGTTCGCAAATACGAGTTTCACCAACCCGGCCCATGCTCACAAATGCGAATAATTCTCCGCAAAAGCAAGGCTCGCAATTGCAATCCAGACATTGCAATTGCGATATCTACAATAGAGCACCAGAACTGGTATTGCACCAAATGACGTCATTAGAAAAACTCATTCGAAACATGTCTGAAACTCACCTCGAGCCCCTCGGGCTCAGAACCAAACATGGACACAAGTGTATTAACATCATATGAACTCGCTCGTACGATCAAAATACAAAAATAACACCTAGAACCACGAATCGGACATCAAAATGTATGAAATTCTTAATGAAACTTAATAACATTCAAATTTACAACAGGATGCCCGAATCACGTCAAATCAACTCCTTTTTACACAAAATTTGGCAGACAAGTTGTAAATAGTGAAATGGACCTATACCAAGTTCCGGAACTGAAATCTGAACCCTGTAAAAACAAAATCAACCTACGGTCAAACTTAGAAATTCTTTAATCCTTCAAATTACTAGTTTTCAATAAATCACATTAAATCAAGTTAGGGACTTCGAATTCAATTCCGGGCATGCGCCCAAGTCCCAAATCACGACATGGACCCACTGGGACTGTCAAATCACTGATTCGAGTTTGTTTACACAAATTGTTGACCGAAGTGAACTCAAATAATTTTTAAGGCAAAAATTGACATTTCTTTAATTTTTTACATAAACACTTTCTGGAACGAGACACGAACTGTGCACACAAATTGAGGAACGCTAAACATAGATAATCGAGGTCTCAGAACATGGAAATAAAGGCTAAAACTCAGAATGACCTATCGGGTCATCACATTCTCCACCTCTAAAACAAACATTCGTCCTCGAATGGACACATAAAGATACTTGGACTGGTGAAAAGATGTAAGTATCTACTCCGTATGTCATACTTGGACTCCCACATTGCTGCCTTCATCGGTTGTCCTCTCTACTACACTCTAACAGAAGGATAACTCTTAGACATTAACTTTCGGACCTGTTGTGCTAGAATGGCCACCGGTTCCTCCTCGTAAGTCAAATCCTTGTCCAATTGGACTTAGCTGAAATCTAACGCATGGGACGGATCACCGTGATACTTCCGGAGCATGGAGAAACACCGGGTGGACAGCTGATAAACTAGGTGGCAATGCAAGCTTGTCCGCCACCTCACCCACCCTCTCAGGAATCCCAAAAGGCCCGATATACCTAGGGCTCAACTTGCAATTTTTCTAGAACCTCATCACAACCTTCATGGGTAAAACCCGATGCAATACCCGCTCTCCAACCATAAATGCAACATCACGAACTCTCCGATCGACATAATGCTTCTGCCTAGACCGAGTTGTGCGAAGATGATCCTGAATTATCTTGACCTTTTCCTTGGTATCCTGAGCCAAATCGGTACCCAACAACCAATCCTCTGCCGGCTCAAACCAACCAACTGGCGAACGGCATCGCCTCCTATATAATGCCTCATAGGGTGCCATCTGAATACTCGATTGGTAGTTGTTATTGTAGGCAAACTCTGCAAGAGGCAAGAACTGATCCCAAGAACCCTCAAAATCCATAATGCAGGCGCAAATCATATCCTCCAATATTTGTATGGTGCGCTCGGACTAACCGTCTGTTCGAGGGTGGAATATTGTACTCAACTCAACTCGTGTGCCTAACTCACATTGTACGGCCCTCCAGAAGTGCTATGTGAACTGCGTACCCCGATGAGAAATGATGGACACTGGCAAACCGTGAAGACGAATGATCTCGCGGATATAGATCTAAGCTAACCGCTCTGAAGAATAGGTAATTGCTACTGGATTGAAATGAGTCAACTTGGTCAACCTGTCCACAATGACCCATACCGCATCGAATTTCTTCGAAGTCCATGGGAGCCCAACAACAAAATCCATGGTAAAACGATCCCACTTCTGCTCAAGAATCTCAATCTTTCGAAGCAAACCGCTAGGCCTCTAATGTTCGTGCTTTACTTGCTGACAATTCAAACACCGAGCCACATATACAACTATATCCTTCTTCATTCTTCTCCACCAATAATGCTTCCTCAAGTCCTGATACATCTTGGTGGCACCCTGGTGAAAGGAATACCTCGAACTGTGGGCCTCATCAAGAATCAAATCACAAAGCCCATCCACATTGGGCACACAATCCGACCCTTGCATCTGCAATACCCCATCACTTGCAATAGTAACCTGCTTGGCACCTCCATGCTGCACTGTGTCCTCAAGGACGAACAAATGGGGGCCGTCATACTGACGCTCTCTGATGCGCTCAGACAAAGAAGACCGAGAGACCGTGCAAGGTAGAACATTATTGGGCTCCGAAACATCTAACCTCACGAACTGATTAGCCAAATCCCGAACATCTGATGCTAGCAGTCTCTCACTAACTGGAATATACGCAAGGCTACTCATAATCATTACCTTTCTACTCAAGGCATCGGCCACCACATTGGCCTTCTCAGGATGAAATACAAAATGGTGATATCGTGGTCTTTCAACAGCTCTAACCATCTCCACTGCCTCAAATTGAGACCTTTTTTCTTGAAAACATACTATAGACTTCGATGATCCGTGAATACTTCACACGATAGGTCGTAGAGGTAATGGCCCCAAATCTTCAGTGCATGAACAATGGCCGCCAACTCTAAGTCATGTACAAGGTAATTCTTCTCATGAACCTTCAAATACCGCGACGTGTATGCAACCACCATGCCATTCTACATCAACCTTACATCGAGCCCAATACACGATGCGTCATAATACACCCTATAGGATCCTGAACCTGTAGGCAATACCAACATCGGAGTTATAGTCAAAGTAGTCTTGAGCTTCTGAAAGCTCCACTCACACTCAGCCGACCACCTAAATGGAGCAACATTTTAGGTCAATCTAGTCAATGGGGCTGCTATGGATAAAAACCGCTCCACGAAGCAACGATAATAACCCGCCAAACCCAGGAAACTCTGAATCTCTGTAGCTGAAGTAGGTCTATGCCAGTACTGAACTGCCTCAATCTTCTTAGGATCCATTTTAATGCCCTTGGCCTATACAACATTTCCCAAAAAGGCAACCGAGTCAAACCAAAACTCACACTTTAAAAACTTGGCATATAACTGCAATCTCTCAGAGTTTGAAGTATGATCCGAAAATGCTGCTCATGCTCCTCTCGGCTGCAGGAGTAGATCAAAATTCATCAATGAATACGATCACAAAAGAATCCAAACAGGGCTTAAATACTCGGTTCATCAAATCCATAAATGCTGATGAGGCATTTGTCAAGCCAAATGACATCACTAGAAATACATAATGCCCATACTGAGTCCAGAAAGATGTCTTAGGTACATTCGATGCCCTAATTTTGTGCTGGTGGTAGCGAGATCTCAATTCAATCTTTGAAAACACTTTGGCACCTTGAAGCTGATCAAATAAGTCATCAATCCTCGGCAACGAATACTTGTTCTTGATAGTGACTTTGTTCAACTACCGATAGTCTATGCACATCCTCATCGAATCATCCTTCTTCTTCATGAACAACATGGGCGCACCCCAAGCCGAGACACTTGGTCTAATGAATCCCTTATCAAGTAAATCTTGTAATTGCTCCTTTAATTCATTTAACTCATGCGGGGCCATACGGTATGGTAGAATAGAAATGGCCTGAGTGCCCGGAGCCAAGTCAATATAGAAGTCAATATCTCTGTCAGGTGACATCCACGACAGATCTGTAGGAAACACCTTTGGAAACTCACGCACAACAGGTACCAAATCCATGAAAGGAACCTCCGTACTAAAATCGTGAATATAGGCCAAATAAAATAGACATCCCTTCTCGACCATACCCCGAGCCTTCACATAAGAAATGCTGGTAGAACGGCCAGAAGTCCCTCTCCACTCTAGTCGAGGCAACCCCGGCATGGTTAGTTCATCGTCTTGGCGTGATAATCCAATATAGAATAATAAGGTGGCAGCCAATCTATGTCGAGAATAACATCAAAGTCAATTAATCAAGAAGTAGAAGATCTAATAGTCTCAAGGCTCCCGATAGAAACCACACACGAGCGATAAATACGATCTACAATAATAGAATCTCCCATAGGTGTGGACACATACACAGGAGAACTCAAAGAGTCACGATGCACAACCAAATATGAAGCAAAGTAAGATGACATGTAGGAGTAAGTAGAGCCCGGATCAAATAGAAGTGAAACATCTCTATGGAAAACTGAAACAATACCTATAATAATGGCATCAGATGACTCGACCTCAAGTCTAGCTGGGAATGCATAAAAGGGGGTTGGGGCCCACCACCCTGACCTTCGCCTCTGGGACGACCTCTAGCTGGCTGGCCTCAACCTCTTACAGACTGACCTCCATCTCTAATGTCCTGATCTCTATCTCTAATGTCCTGACTTCCACCTCAGGTAGACTGACCCCCGCCTTTAGCTAGATGAGCGGGTGGTGAAGCAACTGGTGCCAGAACCATGGCACGAGAACTCTGCTATGGCAAGCTGCTCAATAATCTAGGACAGTACCTCCTGACATGACCTGTACCCCCATATTCAAACTCCCATCTGGCTGTTGTGGTTGTTGAAGCTGAAACTGAGCCGAACGGGCCAGATAACCACAGTGGTAGCTCTGGATCGGAGGCGCACTAATAGGAGCTGATGGTGCACTTTAGGCTGGCTTCCTAGGATGAGATACATAAGGACCACGACTACCCGAAGCACCATTGGATGCCTGAAGCATTGACTGAAATGGCCTAGGAGGATGGCCTCTACCAAAAGTACTCCTGCTTCCAGATGAGGCACCACTGAAACCACCAGAATGATGAGGTCTCTTATCAAACATCGACCCCTTCTCCTGACCACGAACCATCTCGATCCGTCTAGCAATATCTACTGCCCTCTGAAAAGAAATATCATCTCTGGTATCCTTGGCCATCTGTTGCCCGATATTGAAAGTGAGTCCATTAATGAATCTCCTCACTCTCTCCCTCTCAGAGTGGAAGGAATGAACTTCTCTATAAATAGTTGTAAGAACTGATCCCAAGTAAGTGAAGGCGAATCAGTTGGTTTTGTCAACACATAATCTCTTTACCATCTCATGGCAGAACCTGTTACCGAGAACACTATAAAGTCGACCCCATTGGTCTCAACAACACCCATACTACGCAACACCTCGTGGCAATGGTCTAAGTAATCATGTACGTCCTCAGAAGGTGCACCACTGAAATGAATAGGGAAGATCTTGGTAAACTTATCCAGCCTTATCAAGGCCTTAGAAGACATAGAGGGCCGATCCCCGACCTGTGCCACAACAACCGGCTGAACTACCCCAACTGGCTGGGTTGCTGGAGTCTGATATAGGGGAGCTATCTGCTCTAGAGTGTGAGAAGCGGGAGTCTATGCTCATCCCCCAGCCTGAGAGATGACTGGTGCCACAGGAAATGCACCAGTCTGGGCCACACTCTCCATAAGGCCTACTAAGCGGACTAGAGCGTCCTGAAGCACTAGAGTGGCTATGAATCCCTCCGGGACCTAAGCTGGTCCGACGGGTGCAGTCTGAGATGGTACCTCCTCCTCACGTTCAATCTGAGGCTCCACTGCGGGTGATACTGCTCGAGCTATAAGTTAAGCTCTACCTCTGCCTTGGCCTAGGCCTTTGCCCCTTGTAGTAGTACCACAGGGGGTTCTGGCTCCTGTTCGGCTGCAGATGTTGTGCGCGTTCTCGCCATCTCCGAGAGAACAAGAATAGAATGATTTTAACATCAATGATAGAAAAAAATCGCACGATAGGGAAAGAAAGAAGTGAAATTTTTCCTAGAACTCCATAACCTCTGGAAGATAAGTACAGGCGCCTGTATACCGATCCACCGGACTCTACTAAGATTGCTCATGACTAGTGAGACCTAGGCAACCTAGTGCTCTGGTACCAACTTCTCACGACTCGAAATTCCAACCATCGGGATCGTGATGGGCCTAATATTTCACTTGCTAGGCAAGCCAACGTTAGATATAATTATTAACCATTTTTAACAATTCAAATCAAATGAAAACCAATCAGCTTAATAGTCTGAAATAGTGAATAAACTAATAAGCGGCGGAATCCAAATACAATCCTAGAACTGGTATCACAAATATACGAGCGTCAACAGTACTACAAATAATAGTCTGAATAAAAACATGATTGTCTAAATCAAAATAAATAGCTAATATGATATAGGAGGGGATTTGAAGGCTGCGAACATCGTGCAACTATACCTCAAGTATCCGCTAGTAGTCAAATCTGGGCGACCTCGCTGAATGTCATCAGGACCAATTCCGGTATCTGCACAAGAAGTGCAGAGTATAGTATGAGTACAACCGACCCCATGTACTCTATAAGTGTCGAGTCTAACCTCGATGAAGTAGTGACGAGGCTAAAGAGGGCCACTTATAATAACATGTACTCAGTAATAATAATAATAATAATAATAATAATAATAATAATAATAATAATAATAATAATAATAATAATAATAATAATAATAATAATAATAATAACAGGGAAAGAAAATAGGAAATGAAAGTAAAGCAGCTAATATATAAAAATGAACTCAAACCTCACTATTAGAATTCCTAGAATGACAAACCACGTAATCTCATATAAAATGATGAAATTACCACAACAACAACAACAAGTACAACGCACACAATCCGTTGCGTCGTACAGCCCGATTCCACCGTATCATCATTTCTCAATATCATAATCCTCCCTTATTTCATTATAGCTTCATTTACCAATATCAAGTATCACGTATACAATCCGTTGCGGCGCGCAATCCGATCCCACCATATCATCATTAATAATATCATAATCCTCCCTTATTCCACCATAGCATCATTTATCAATATCAAGTATCGCGTATACAATCCATTCCGTCGTGCAACCCGATCATACCATATTATCATTTATCAATATCATAATCCTCCCTTATTCCACTATTTCAATTTATCATCTTTCAATTTTCGTCGCGGCGTGTAACCCGATCCACAAAGAAGAGACAATAAGGGACCACACAATAATCAAGGAATCTTTAAGAATTCAGAGTTTTTACTTTACAAGTTTATCGGTGTCCAACAAACTCAACAACTCACGCAATGAAACTACATCATAGAATGCAACAAATATTACAAAAATAATAGGACAAGTAAAGCATGTGACAATTAAGGAGTACAAGTAAACCAATTAAAGACAAGTGGAAAATAAGCATGGAGTCATAGAAGGGACGAACAATTTAATACAAGAAAAGTTAAAGGATAGATAAAAATTTCAGCATAAAAGTCAAGTAAAGCAGGTAAAAATCTTGAAATAACGAGAAGCACGAAACCAAATATCTTAACGGCGTATATACACTCGTCTCCTCGCATATAAGTTGTTTTCACTCATAATCCACATAACACATAATTCAAATTTCCTACTTTCCTCAAGTTAAGGTTTGATCCAACGCTTACCTCACTCCGCAATTAATTTAAATCTCAACTGGGGCCTTTCCTCTAAAATTCGCCTCCAAACTAATCGAATCTAACCAAATAAATTTCAAACAATTCAAAATAAGCTTTAGAAACTACCCCCGAGTGAAAAAGATTCAATCATCAATGATTTTGGAAAAAGCCAAGCCCAGGCCCACTTAGTCAAAACCTGTGATTCGGACACAACCCAATTACCCATTCACCCCGAGCCCGATTATGTGATTTTTTCGAAATCCGACCCCAATTCAAGGTCTAAATATCAATTCTACAAAAATCTCAATACTGCCCAAATCTTTAATTTCTCCCATGAAAATCCTAAATTTGATGTTGAAATCTCATGAAATGCTATGGCTTATTGAAAATAAATGGGTTAAAGTTATTTATCAATGAATTTGGGAAGAAATCTCTTGGAAAATCGCCTCTAGAGTGTTTAGGGTTGAGAAATGAGCTATGTTCCCATTTTCCCCCTCTTTTACCCAGCTGCAGATATCGCAATTGCAAAATGTTGTTTGCAATTGCGAACATCGCAACTGCGAGACAAGAGTCGCAAATGCGAACTTAGCACTATAAGAAATGCGACCAAAAACTTCGCAAATGCGAAACAGACTCCAGTGGTCAGTGACCGCAATTGCGACCACTTCCTTTGCAAAAGTGAAGGTCCACAGTTAGCAAATGCGAGTTTCACCCAGCCCAGCAATGGTCGCAAATATGAATAATTCTTCATAAAATCGAGGCTCGCTATTGTGAGGTAGACCTCGCAATTGCGAGATCTGCAATATAGCACCAGAACGGGTATTGCACCAGCAGACTCTATTAGAAAATTCATTCGAAACATGTCTGAAACTCATCCAAGCCCCTCGGGCTCAAAACCAAACATGCACACAAGTGTATTAACATCATATGAACTCGCTCGCACGACCAAAATACCAAAATAACACCTAAAACCACGAATCGGACATTAAAATATATGAAACTCTCAATGAAACTTAAGAATTTTCAAATTTACAATAGGACGTCCGAATCACGTCAAATCAACTCTGTTTTACACCAAAATTTGCAGACAAGTTGTAAATAGTGAAATGGACCTATACCAAGTTCCGAGGAACCGAAATCCGAAACCTGTAGAAACAAAATCAACCTACGGTCAAACTTAGGAATTCTACAAACCTTCAAATTACTAGTTTTCAACAAATCACATTAAATCAAGTTAGGGACTTCGAATTAAATTTTGGGCATACGCCCAAGTCCCAAATCACGACACAGACCTACGGGAACCGTTAAAACACTGATCTGGGTCCATTTACATAAAATATTGACCGTAGTCAACTCAAATCATTTTTAATGTAAAAATTCACATTTGTTCAATTTTTCACATAAAGACTTTCCCGAACGAGACGTGGACATGCACGTAAATCGAGAAAAGCTGAACAGAGCTAATCTAGGTCTCAGAACACGAAAATAAAGGCTAAAACTAAAAATGACCTATCGGGTCATCACATATTTATGGGTGTGTATTGGGGACAATGTACAATTTTAAGTGTAGGGTGAAGAGACTGTTTGGATGATTTTCTATGCTATTTTAGTTGTGTTATTTTATGTGTATTGAAAAAAATTGAAAACAAAAAAAAACTAATTAGGTTGAAATAATCCCTCTTGGTTTTTCTTATGGCCACGGTTCTTTTTCAAGGGATGACTCTTTGAACCGGGTAGTAATTTTGTTTTAGGTAGAATTTTTATAAAGTTTTGGACTTTCTCCGACGATGGACTTCCTTGGCAGTTTTCCTGAGGGTTTAATGTCCAACGAAAAACACAAAAAGATTTTCATTATTTTTTTATTTTTGAATTTATAATGGAATGGGAAGGAGCTTGAGAATTTGTGCTTTTGACATATTTTATATTGGGGCTTAGAGGTGGAGTATTTGCACTAAGTACTTTCCTCACGGTCTTTGTGATTACATGCCTTAAAAATATGTGTGGCTTTCATTTGACACCGAGGCTAATTTTTTGACTCTTGTGATTAATTCCCGTGCACTGAAATTTTATAATGACCGTGCTAGTTGCTTTAACTTGAAAGTCGGGTCTGAGCCGTCCTGAGTGAGTCATATGCATTGTGTGAGGCGTAATTTTAGTTATATTTTATGCCATCCCTTGTTAGTGTAGAACTTGCCCCGGGTGTGAGTCAAAGTGACATGATTAAGTCTTGTAAGTTTGCGAAGTGATATAGGCTTTCTTTGATTTACCATTTAGCCTATTTGCCTACCAGTGCTAATATTATCCGTAGTCAACCCTTTTTGGTCTTGTAGACCTTTTCTTTGGAAACCAAACTACAAGTTGAATCCCATTTGTTCTTAATCAAATCATGTTGAATACCTCCGAAAGCACTTAAGTAGCTAGAAGAGTAAAAAAAAGAGATTTGGTGGCTTTTGAGTGGAACCATAGAAAGGCCTACAATGTGCACGTTTTTATAAACAACAAAAGGTACTAGCCATAATACCAAATAAGGAGAGAGAAAAAAAAAGAGAAAAGAATGAATAACACCTCCTATATCGTTGTCTGGGCTAGTAAGTATCTATATGTTGATGTGCTTAATGAAGAAGTTCCTAAATGTGTATGGTTTCAAGGCAAGACATTGAAGTGGTCATGGCGAGAAAGTGCTTAGAAGTGAAGTGTAGTATTTTAAAGTGCTTAGGAGGATTAGTCACTATTTTCTCAAATATATCCTACCCATCCCTTAGCCTACATTACAACCTATAAAGTCTTACTTGATCCTAGACTTTGCAAGATCAAATTAGTAGAGACTTACACTACAGGCAAGCATATTGTACGAACTTGGGCGGCATAAGAGTTTCTTTGTGAGAGCGAGCAAATTCTTCTGATTTAAGGGTCCTAAAAATTTACCTGAACTTATATTGAGTGTGTGGACTACTTTCTCCGTGGTTTGTTGGTGAGGGCACATGATTTTCAAAGGATTGGTAGAGACCTTGATTTTTGAGTAGGCATAAAGAGTGAGTCATAGTGTGGAATGCATTAAAGTCAAGTTTTGAGTCATAGGATGTTAGAAAGAGTCACATGAATATTTTAAATAATCTTGGCATGAGTTTAAAACTTGATAAAATGTATGAGCAGTGCATACGCTAGGTTCTAAGCATTGATATAAACCACAGTTATTGGTGTGATGCTTGAGTATGTTTTTGAAATTTGTTTCTTGCCTATTCCCTTAATTTTAAGTGTGCGGTGGTGATAAATGATGAAAAGTGCATGTCTTTGAGTATGTTTGTATATTATTTCTTATGTGAGTTATGGAAGATCACATGGATTTTGAAGTGAACATATGCTCATTACGTATTTCATATGTGTATGAACAAACTTATGCAGAAACAGATCAAATAGGAGAAAAATTGGTGAAAAAAGAGCTGAAGAGAAAAGTCTGGGACAGCGAAGCGAGGTTAATTTCGCCAGACCGGAACTGGAGCAGAAGAAACCAGAAAAGTCCCGGATGGAAAAGCGAATTTCACTTCACCAGACTGGGACCAGAGCAAAAGAAACCAGCCTCTCCAATCCGAAATAGAAGAAGGAAATTCGCCCCATACAAACCCTAGTCGCTAAAAATACATCCTAAAACCTGCTTTCGAGGGAGAGACACTACTTTTGACAGAGAAAATACTTTGGAGAGGCATGAACAAGCTAGGAGCAAGGGGGAGAATTCTTTTACGAGTTTTTCACTTCCTTCTCCTTATTTGCAATATTGGTTATAAATTCTAGTATTGTAGTTTTGCATACTATTATCAATAGATAATTTGTTAACTATGGTTTTGATGGAACCTTTTGTAGGATAAATTCTTATTATGTTTTTAAATAATTGAGCCATTGGATTTCTCTGCTTGTTTAACTATGTGTTTGTAACTGTTGATTGAATCCATCAATTGATTGTGCCTATTTAGTGTGTATTGCTTGAGAGAGGGTACATATTTAGGCAGTTGTTGAACAACATCACTCCTAAAATATGTGAGAGATCAATACGAAGGTTTTAAAGGTAGGATTAGAGATAATGAAACCTTGGTGCAATCGCAGTGAGCGGTGAATTAGTGCCAGCTAGTGTAGTTCAAGAGAATACATCTAGTAAATTATGGTAGTTGCTAGAGAGAGAACTGTGGCACCCAAAGTACTCGCGATTTGTATAGAATACTTAGGCGAATTTATAGGAGACGTGGCAGAAAGGATTCCGACAATTGGGAAAGTCACAATTCTAGACCTCCTTAATCTTGTCGCCAATCCTTAGTATCTTTAGTTGTTAATCACTCCTTTAATTTTCTAGTTAATTAGTTTAAAATAAGAATCTTTATATTTATAACTTAGGAATTGTTCAAACTTGTCTTCTCATGGATAGTGAACAGTTGTAGCTATACCTTAGTTCTCTGCGGGATTCGACTCTGAACTTTTAGACCGGATTATATTTGCAGCGACCGCTTATTCGTTTTAGGACTAGAGTTAGGCATGATCACTACTCCAAGGAGTGATTTATGTATATCTATACGTATCCCATTACCTTGGGTCCATCCTCTTTGGGTTCGAGTGAAGGGATCGACCCAATAATTTTGGAGTTTTGCCGCCAATATCAGGTCTGCTTAGTGCAAATAGGCCACGCTATATGGTAGACTGTGGCCTACCTTCGTCAAGTGTGCATTTAGACCAGGGAAACCCTAACTCTTGCACATATAATGAGCCTTTTCTCTTCCAATAATTTTTGTGGGGGAGTAATAAACTTTAGCAACTGTGGCCACCATGATCTCCTCACCAACATAGACGACGACAACAAATGCGGATGGGTGAAGCAGTTCGTCGTTATTGCTGCCAGGGATATCATCTCGACCACAACTCTAGGAAGGTGATGCAAAATGCCCTTACGCAGAATAGAGCTCGTGGATCTGTCCGAGCCTCTATTGGTGGTGTCTCCTCTAGGATTCCCCAGTCTGAGAGCAAGAAACCTAAGAGAAGACTCTCCTCCTCGGTTGAGACTCAAGAGAAGAGGGAAAACAAAATACGATCTGAGCCGGCCACAGTAGTCCTCGTTGATGAAGGATAAGCTAGTGGTGAAGAGGCTCCCTTTTAAAGGAGAAAAGGATCTTCATCAGCTCAACCAGATGCTCAGCTGGGAGACCCAACATTAGAGGAAACTTAGGAGCTTTAGAGTGAGATGGAACTGGTCAAGAATGTCGATTCTCGCTTCCCGTCCCCAATTGTTGTCTCTTGTCCAAGGAGTTCGGATCCTGAGCCTCATCTGCCCCCAACTACTTAGCAGATAACAGCCAACACTCCTGTCACAGCTGCTTCTTCTCCTTCCACACTGGTGGCTTCACGTCCACCAACACCAGCTGCTCTTTTGCCACCAACACCAATCACATCTCCTCCACGGGCATCGGCTAATCAAGAAAGGGATACATCTCCTCCTCGGTCTCCTGACCACGGGACACTTGGAGCACCTATGCTATACCTTCTCAACATCCACAAGGAAGACCTAATAACACTCTTTCAATCTCGAAAAAGTGTCATCTCCTCTCTAGGCCGGTGGAGCTTGCCCATTATATGAAGCCACTGGCTTCGGCGAAGGATTGGAAGAAAGTGGACTCCCTTTCTAGGGAGTGTTTGATAAACAATAGTATGCACAGTGCATCATAGATATCATCCTAATTTCCTCCTATATTCTTTTCTATTTAAACGCTGTAATGGTAACATCAACTCAGACCACTATTTTTTACGCCAACCTCCTTGCATTCGAGGGCCTGCAAAGGTTGATCCTTGAAAAATAAGGACTTGCTTCCGAGCGGGATCAACTTTTAGCTGAACAGAACCAGCTTGCCGCGCGCCTCCTAGTGCTGGAAGCAAAAGCCAAGGTGGATGAGTTTGAGGCTCGATTACAGCAATCCAAATAAGATAGAATGGCCCACAGCCAAGAAGCTACAAATCACACGAAAAGCTTCAAGAAACTAAGGCTAAGTGGGCAGAACTTCATGATGCTGTAATCGCTGATGTCGAGCGCGAGTCTACCGTCAAGGAGCAAATTAATAATTTGAAGGCCGACTTATGCTCCAAAACCTAGGAAGCTAATATTGTCGAGGAAAAGGGAGCCAAATGGAAGAGAGGCTCAAGAGGGTCATGGAGCAAAATCAGATTCACTCAACTACAAATATTGAGCTTGACTCCCGCCTCAGCACCATGAAAGCTGAAAGGGAAGGATTTCAGGTCAAAATTGATTAACTCTATCTCAACTCTAGTATCAAGAAGATTCCCTTGTCCTCGAGAAGACCTATGCTATACATCATACGAAGAGGAAGACCTTGGAGGAGGCCAAAATGGGCATCGCCAATATAGATGATTACATTGCCCACACCCGGAAACTGGAGTTATCTGCTCGTGAAAACCTTCCCGCTCGGCCTACTGCGATTGACTCCTCGAATACTAGTTCCGAGTATTGGGGAACAGAAGTGGAGACTTAAGAAGATGAAGACCCTCAACCGGCAGCGGATCCACCTTCTCCTCCTCCATCGGGTTCTAGCGGCACAAATGATGTATAATTTTTTTTAATCTTATGTAATTATGCCAAAGCTTTTATTGAGTTTGGAACTTTAATAAAAGAATTTTTTGCTAAAGTATTATGCAAATATGTCCTTTCGTGTCTTGTTGATTAAAGCCTCATGTATATTTTTTCATCCAATAGCTTTTGATTCCGGGCATAAACTCTTTTGAAATCTACCTTTTACTATAAGGGTCTCATAAGAGAGATCCCTTATGTTTACGGTGCTCTTGAAGAGGACGTCTCTTGTTCATTCTGGCACAAGCATTTGAAGTTTTTGTTAACTTTCAAGCAATAAAATTAACTCATCATTCGGACAAGAAATAAGATAAAAATAAAAGGACTTTGTTTTATTCCGTTTACCTTTAGAAGTACATAGGCATTCATTTGCTTAAGTAAATAGAATTTCCAGTACATGTGGCTAACTTTTACAACTTATTTCTACGAGGTTTATCATGCAGTCCCCGGTTTTGATGAAACATTAATCCCGATTTTTACAGTACTCATTTTGGCACTCCCGGTGTTGTATCAAATATTACCCCTCCCCCCCCCCC
>MCJB01048128.1:142257-179915 GCA_002018475.1 Nicotiana obtusifolia | reverse complement strand
ACATACCTGATCACCAGCTCGCCTCGACCCGGTACAGAAGAAGCTTTCTCTATTTTAAAGTCAAAACCAATAGAGCACCCAACAGGCATAAAAACTTTTAGGGGAGGTTCAACTGTGGTCCTTTCCGTAGCATCCTGAGCCGCAGTTTCGGCCTCTTCAATAGATTGAGAAGGGGGAGGTTGCTGTTGTTGGGGAACGACTTTGGACGTCTTCGCCATTGGAACTGGTAGAAGGAACAGGACTGCTGAAAGAAAAGATAACGAAGGGGAGCGAGGTGATAAAGGGAAGCGGCGTTATTGAAAAAGATGAAGAAGAAGAAGTTTGAAAAAAGGTATTTCATAAAACGGCGGTTCGAAAACCAAAAAAGGGGGGCATTAAATGAGGTTGCAGGGTTTGTCGTGAATCGACTAATGAAAAGACTTTTTCTTGGCTAAGCGCGTCACTATGCTATCGTCACCAGACAGAAAGGACAGTCGAAGTTTTGACCTAGTTTTTAGAGAAACGGCGGCTCATTTCGTTCTTTGTCATTACTCTCCAAAAAACGAGGGGGCTATCTGTATACGGCTAAAATCGGATTCATCCATATGAAGGCAAATCCAGGTCGGTCCTCATACCAACGCCAGTCGATCATCAGTCAAACGATCGAAGCCACATGTTCAATGTCAAGGTCGAAACCATGTGCTCGATTCCTGAACCGAAGCTATGGCTTCGAAATCAGGATCGAAGCTATGACTTCGATATCGGGCTCGATATTACGGCTTCAAAATCAGCATTGGATCTTACTTTTGTAATAATTGACATATCCGTTATATCAACTGTTAAATCACGCCCTAAAGTCAAGAATACTGTTCGAATTACCAAACGTGCAAGATTTCACCTAACATGTAGGACTGCACCAAACGTGCAAGACTTCACCAAAGGTACAGGACTTCACCAAACGTGCAGAGGCCTTTTGTGATTACAAGGCACTTTTACCGACACAAAGGCACTTTTACTGACACAACGGCACTCTACTGACACAAAGGGTTTTTTCATCTTTCCTATATATATGAGATATCTATCAGTGTAAAGGGGAGGACGTTTTTACAGATCAAGCAATATTAGTGTGCAATTCTCTAATTATTCATCCTTGTTCAAATATCATAGTCTTTCTATTTTATTCAATCTTCATATACTTAGTGTCAAATACATCCACGTATCTATTATCCCGCGTACAAATTCAATTGTGTTATTCCGATTTTCGGGGTAAACACCAATGACTAGGGGTGTTCAAACCGAACCGAAAAATCGCACCAAACCAAAAAGTCAAACCAAACTGATTAAAAAACACGACTAGGTTTGGTTTGATGTGGTTTAATGTTGCGTAAAAAAACGCGAATTAAACTGACATATAAATATATAATTTTTATATATACTTTTAAGAGTTTATATTGAATTTTCTTTAAAAAATATGTAGAAATATTTGAGATTCTATCATGGGATGTAATATTTAGTAGAACTATGAAGTGCATTCATTTTTATTTACTTTAAATAATGGGTTGTATCGCTTTCAAGTGTTACCAAAATGCGTCAATCATCTCTTTATTCTTCCATATTCTTATGTCAAGATTTCTTATATCTTTTTCGAATTTGTAATGGTATTTCGATAATTTAAATTAAATATAATATATCATTACTTATGTATCATCTTTATTTTAATGTTTAATTATTAAATTCGGTTAACCTTGAAAGTGTACATTAACGAAAAATTATTGTTAGACAACTAAAAAAAATTACTATCATGTGTTACCTAGAAGATTCTCCCATAAGAATATTTTAATAGATCATATGTTTGTCTATTTCTTAATTTTTACTAAACATGTATTTTTATTTATCAAAATTTTATCTATAACTTTAACAAAGGAAGATTGAAAAATATTCATGTTACAAAAAAATTAGAAAACCCGACAAACCCGAACCAATCTGTCACGACCTATTTTCTGAACAAGCCGTGACCAGCACCCGATCGCTAAATTTGACCGAGCGAACCATCTTCGGTTATCAAACTTTATATGCAACAAGGAAATACTTTAATCAAATACTTTTAATTAATTTGAATATCTAAAATAAACCAACTCCAAAACTTTATTCGCAGTAACTATTGAAATACTACAAAGTTATTATAAAAAATACCTGAATCTTAACCCACTGACTGTGTCTATGAAGCCTCTACATATAAACTGACGCACTTCTCAAGACATGAGATTTCCTGGCTAGTTCTCCAAGTAAACAAAGAAATAGTTAAATAATGACGACTCAAACGAGTACTCCACGAACAAAAGCGAAGCTCACCAATTGCACTGGAAGTAAGGGAAGTCCTAACCTGTAGCCTGCTCGCCTGCAAAACCAGTTCCTACACTGTACCGCAGACCAATGCAGGTTCCCAAAAGAGATCCTCAATACCATCCATTGTACTCAGTGAGTCTCAACGATAGGGGACGAAACTTTAATAAAATATTCATTACAAGCAAAGATTCTAAATGCATGAAAAACATAAAACTTCTACGAACAATTCTAAAATAATTGCATAACAACAGTTTATGAATATTCTAAAAGAAATTTTTTCTTTTTATTTCTTATCTAAAAAAAATACTTCACTTTATGCTTCAGGAGTTCCAACAATCTTGACTTATTTCTGTCTTAATTACCATATGATCGGCACGAGTTCGATCCCGACCTGATCGAATAGGCACAATCCACGAGGTGCCATTCACTTCATGATTCTCAGTGCTCATGTATCATACCTTAGCCTAGCTACATAAATTCTCAGCAATGAGACCCTCGTTGTGTGCTCCCTATTTTGGCACAAGTAGTTTCAGGAAGTCAACACCTTGATCAGGTCCCTCAGCCTGGACGATGACCCCTTCTCAGAATAGAGGATACTACCAAAAATACTTTAATAATAAATCTTTCTGTGTGACCTCGCTAGGATCTAAATCAACTTCTCAACTTTCTTGACCATTCAAGTATAAATCTTTTCTAGAATAACCTATACATACTCATATTGGTATCCTTAAATATAAAGCATGGCAAAAGCATGAAATAAATATTCAAAAGTATTTCTAAAGATACTTGTTTATTCATGAATTTTCAACATGAAAAAGACATAAGAAAAACACAAAAATCTGAAAATTTATGCTCATATATCATAATAAATCATCTAAACTTTAGCTAGAACAATTCTAGGTTAACAGGTACTCACTCGCTCCAGTTAAGTACATATTAACTCAATTAAGCAATTCATCAAACACCTTGTATGAATGCTTTTGTCAGTTAAACCACTTTAGTAAAGAGTTATATCAACTCACCTCAAAATTCCGCGAGCTAATACGTAGGCCTCAGTCCAATTTATACCCGTCAAACAATCGACTCTACAACAACCACTGCATTTTAACTAATTTTAAAGTTTCATACCTTAACATGGAACTTACTGTTGATACAGAGAAAGAAGGGAATTAATAATTTAATTTTTACCTAATACTACTATAGGATAATCGACAATAGGAAATTTTACAAATCTGAGTTCAAGAACTAGTGATTTGTAAAGAAACCTAGAATTTTATGTTGCCTGCGTGAGTAAGCAGCAAAACTGCCTCTGTTTCGTAGTTGCCTCTGTTTCATGAGTAAACATAACGCTAGTTGATATTCAGCTTAAAGTATGTATGTATGTATATATATATATATGCATATTGCCTCGCATTTTACTCATGTTTCATAAATTTCGGATGTGTAATCTAATAATTTGTGCTAATTCGTAGTATTTTTATGTGTTGGTGCTATCCGGAGGCAATGTGGGACGAAAGTCCACGGGTTGAAGCAAAAATAGAACAAAATAAAAAACTAGGACAGTGTAGCGCCATAGGTAGCGTGGGGAGTTACCTGTCGCCCAGTTTCCAAAGGTAAAAATTTTCCAGCACCAGGGCTAGCGCCCCACGCTACCCTGGATGCTGGGTGACGAGTTTCACTTCTATTTCGTACAGGAGAAGGTCGTTTTGGCCCGAGAGCCCCCCAACTCATATAAAAGCAAGTCTAAACCTATTTTGGAGAGGGAGACACCAATTTGAGAGGGAAGACAAGCACGGAACACTCGGGAGCAAGGACTCTCAGTTTTTCTGCTCTTCTCTTCATTTAACTTTATAGTTTATTAGTTCTAGAGTTTTGGGTGCTACATGAACGTTGTAGTTTGAAGCTTGTATTGTTTTTATTATTTTATCATATGGTTTATTTATTCAATCTTGTGCTTAATTAATCGATTGCTTGATTACCAATTGAATATTATCAATGAATCAAGGATTGAACTCGGGAGAGGGAATTCTAGATATTTTAGATTGCATATAAGATTAAGTAGAGCGAGATGTTAAACCTGAGTATTCGAAACGGATTTGGGGTTAGGATAGGAATATACCTAATCGCCTTGGTTGGTTATTATACAGGAATTACTAATGTGTTTTTGTTAATTGTAATTCCATAGGAATATAGGAGTTAGGTTAGCTTGAATAGGCGAGTAGTACTTCAGGAGAATGCTACGAGCAATATTAACCTGGTCAATCAATAAACTAGATAAATTAATTAGACAATTTAAGTGGAAGACTCAGCGGGATTGTTATCTAACCTAGAGCTCTAGAATATCGTCTCTCATTGAATTCGTATTTAATATTGCCGACTTGTTTTCTTTAATTTCTTGGGTTTTGACTCTAGATTAGTTATAGTTAATAATCTTTCGAAAAATGCTTGAATAGATTAATTATCTTAGTTTAATTTAGTAAATAGTTAATCACAAGTCCCTGTGGATATGATATCTGGGCTTACAATCCTGTATTACTTGTACGATCACGTATATTTGTGAGTGCATTTTGGAGCAACAAGTTTTTGGCGCCGTTGCTAGGAAACTTTGAAATTGACTGTTTTGCTAGATTAGACTTTTAATTTTTATCTATTTGAGTTTTTAATTTTAGTTTAGTGTAATACTTCTTTAATTTTTTTATAATTTTTTTTGCATGGCATCTTGGAAGGAGAATTGGTAGAATATTGGTTATACTTATTTTGGTGATCTCTGTCCATATTGTGGAGGACCACACTTGTGGCATGTCACGATCCAAAATCCAATAGTGATCATGATAGCGTCTAACACGCTATCAGGCAAGCCAACAGTGATTAGTCAATTTAATTACTCATTCTAGCACCTTAAAATCATAATTTTTATTAATAAAATAGTGTGAAATAAAATTTAGAGGAACTATGATAGTGAACAACCCGTAGGAACCCCCAAAACTCGGTGTCACAAGTGCATATGCATAAACTAAAAAATATAATAAAATACAACATCTGTCTGGAGTACAAGTTAGACAGAAAAACATAAATAACTCTGATGGAGACTCTGTAGGCTATGGATTGTAACATGAAATGCAGCTCACAGTGAAGTCCTCGAAATGGTCGCGCTTCTGCGCCCAAAGACCACCGGACATATCTGTACCTGCACAAAAAGTGCAGCAAGTATAGTATGAGTATGTAATCAATGCGTACCCAGTAAGTATCTAGCCTAACCCCGGAGAAGTGACGAGGGGTTGACATCAACACATATTAGTGGTCCAGTAAGACATATACAATAGAAATAAATAGATGTGAACCAGAGAAAATAAATGAAGTAACAAGTATAATACGTGGTACAATCCTCCTCTTGGCAATAACTCAAACTCTCTGGTAGTAGTTACCTCCTCAATCGGAGTATATATAATGGACCTTACCAGATAGGTCATCACAATTCAGCAGGAAAAGCTCACAGATATTCTGGCTTCTTACTATATATTACGCACAATTTCATAAGAGTATTTTGTAGAAATGCCGAGGCGTACGGTCCAATCCATCATAACATTGCCAAACCATAGATACGTCTATTTTATTGTCGAGGCGAACGGCCCGCTCCTATGAGAGTGTGGTACATAAATCCTGCCAAGGCGTACGACCCTATCCATCATAGTGTGCACACTGCCGAGGGTCGAACGGCACGAACCATAGATTTATCTATCTTGCCGAGGTGAACGTCCCGATCCCCTTATAATAAGAAGATTTGACAGTTCCTTGACCCCATTCACGAATAGACATGTGAGTTATAATTTTTTTAAGGTACACCTTTCGATGAGAACGCATAACGTGTGGAGAAATTTGTAAGAGGAGTACAATTAACTCGTGGCTAATAATGAAGCGTGTCGAGTCCCTACAATAGCAAGTCTATCACTCTACACAAGCCTAGTCTCAAGTCGCAACGTAAAATAAAGGAATTTAATAGACAAGCGACAACTCAAATTGTACAGTTATAGCATGGCGGGAACCTAAGTCTACCCCGACATAACATGAATCTAGCTATGCATGGACTCTCGTAACCTTGTGCGTACATAGCCCCCACAATAAGTAACACATATACATCACCTAGCGGTAGTTTCCCCTTCACAGAGTTAGACATGAGATTTACCTTGTTCCGAAGTTCCAAAACCGGCTCCAAAGCCTCTCTAATACCTCAAATCAATGCCCGTCGACCCAAAACTAGTCAAACAATGTGTAAACCAATCAAAATATACTCTAATACCCATAATTAATCAATTCAAACAATTCTCAACTCCGTTTGAAAAGCCTATAAGATCAACACTCGGGCCCACGTGCCCGGATTCCAAAAATTTTCGAAGTTAAACTTTACCCCTAACACCACGAACTAAAATATATAACTTATTCCAAATTCCACGTCTAATTTCGTGGTCAAATTCCAAAAATACCAAATTCTAGGTTTTCTACCAAAAACTCCACAATGTATACTAATTTCCATGTTTAAATCCATATACAAACTATGTATTTAACTTGTAATAGGTGGGAGCCAATTACCTTGTGTTGCTTGATGAAAATCTCCCCTTGAAGCTCTCCAAAATCACCCCAACCAAGTGAGAAATGAAAGAAAATGGGCTAAATCCCCTTTTTATAAAAACCTTACTGCCAGCGTCCTTTTGCATCTATGGAACATCAGCCGTACCTGCGGCTCCGCACCTGCGGAATTTCCATCGTAGGTGCGGTTCTAACTTAGTCCAGGCATGTCCACGTCTGCGGACCCAAATGTGTATCTGCGTTTCTGCTTTTGTGGCCAAGGAGCGCTTCTGTACACGCGCTCTTGCGAACCATGTCCAATTCTGCGATCAACAGGCCTCTCAGGCCTTTCCGCTTCCGTGCTCCTTCTTCCGCATAAGTGACTCCGCTTCTGTGGTATTCCTGTCGCACCTGCGACCACAGGTCACCTTCTCCAGGTCTTCTTCTGCACCCAAATTCTTGCTTCTGCTAGCTCGCACCTGCGGTCAATCTTGCGCAGGTGCGATTACACTAGAGCTGGTGCACTCCAGTCATTCGCACAAGTCTAAATTGATCCATTAACCATTCGGAGACCACCCAAGGCCCCCGGGACCTCGACCAACTATACCAACCAGTCCCAAAACATCATACGAACTTAGTCGAGCCTTTAAACCATGTCAAACAACATCAAAATCATGAATTGCACCCCAATTTAGAACTTCAAACTTCTACATTCGACGCCGAAACTTATCAAATCAAGTCAGATTGACTTTAAATTTTGCACACAAGTTATAATTGACATAAGAAACCTACTTCCACTTTCGGAATCGAAATCTGACCCCGATATCAAAAAGTCCACTCCCGGTCAAACTTCCTAAAAATCATTCAATTTCTAACTTTCGCCAATTGACGCTGAAATAATATACGGACCTCCAAATCAACATCCAGACACGCTCCTAAGATCAAAATAATAGTAAGAACCTATTGGAACCTTTAAATTTTGATTCTGAGGTCGTTTACTCAAAAGTCAAACCTTAGTCAATTCTTCCAACTTAAAGCTTTCGAAATTAAAGTTTCTTTCCAAATCAATTCCGAACTTTCCGAAATTCAATTCCAACCACACGTACAAGTCAAAATACCTGAACTAAAGCTACTTAAGGCCTCAAACCGCCGAACGAAGCGCTAGAGCTCAAAACGATCCGTCGGGTCGTTCCATGGCAAAATTGTGAATCTCAATCTTATGAGTGGACTTCTTGTAATGTGTGTGGTTGTCAAGGTAGCCATTGGGATGGCTTCCCTAATTCTTTTTATCCCTATCTAAGCCTTTTTAATGATGTAATAATATTTGTGAGTTTGATAGGAGCAATAAAGTTGAGGATATGCAACGTGCTGCCCATATCATGGACATGGAGAGGCAAGTAGCCGAGCAACAAGATGAAAATCAAAAGGCTATACAAAGAATTAGTGCAGTAATCACGAGAATGAAGGCCGAGGCGGAAGAATTTGCTAAAAAGAGCGAGTTCCCACAAGAAGATAATTTTGAAGAAGTAGATATAGTAAGCCAATCTTGGCTAGAGAACAAAATCAACTAATAAAATTTCATGGGTTTCTCCTTGATGGTCTTTCAAATATGGAAGAACATCTTATAGAAGGAGGAATTGAGCTCCGGCAGGAGATAGAGCAATTTGGCTCAGATATCCATGACCTGCAGGCTCAATTGAACAAAAAGGTTAAGGCGTCTGATGCGCTACAACCGATTGTTGTGGATACTGGCTAGCTTGTGGAGCAAAAAGAGGAATTCCAAATATTCAACCAAAATATTATTAATGATGCAAGGTTAACGAAGTGTACAAAAGTGAGGATGTGAAAAGTGAAGCGATTCTAGAGTTGGAGTGCATTGGACCTAATTCTAACCACTTTTCAACATTTTGTTTGGTTGGTGACACGAGAAATGATCCATTAGAGCCTATGGAGGATTCAATGGATGGAGAACAAAATGCATATATTCTGAAATTTGCGATGCCAAGGAGAAGAAAATGACATCCCTCACTTGAAGGCCAAGAAGTGCAAGATGCGACATTGTTTACTTGGTTCTTTTATTTTTAGACCACCGCCCCCAGAATGTGACAGAAAAATTGATGCGAAATTTGGAGCTCAATTCATATCCTCAAAGTGGAAGGAAAAGTGGTGAAAGTGATGGAGTCGTGCTATGACTATAAATAAGGCGCTTGTTGGGAGGCCACCAATTTTAATTTTTTTCTTTTTTGCTTTTGGTTTTTTTTTATTGTGTTATTTTTGTAGTGTTGTTTTTTTGTTTTGTAGGAGTAGGAGCATGGAATCAAATTCAATTGGCATGTGCAAAAGCGAGGGTTGAAACTAAGTTAGAGGTGTCCGCACAAAGGATCATTGTTGGGAGAAGTCTGAGTATCCCGTGAGTTGCTAATGTTCGGCCTTTGGCCTACCAGGGAGTCTCTTTTACCCTCTTGTTATTTATTGTATGTATTGAGGACATTGCACAATTTTAAGTGTGGGGTGAGGAGATTGTCTGGGTGATTTTCTGTGCTACCCTAGCTTAGTTGTAATATTTTTTCTTAGTGTAGTAGTTTTTGTTTAAAAAAACATTGAAAAAAAATGAAAAAAGAATAAAAAAAGCAGAAAAGTTGTTTTTTTCTCGACGATGGATTTTGCGAACAACTTTCTTGAGGGATTAAGGTCCAATAAAAAATAATCCAAAAATATTTTCTTTTTGTTTGTAGTTAGTTTTAGTTATATTATAATCCCCATTGGTTTTTCTTTGTGCATCTGTTTTTCCATGGGATGTTGTTTGAATGGGGTAGTAGCTTCTTTAGAGTAGATTAGGATTTAGGAAATAAAAGGAGGAAGATTGATGAACTGAGGAGCCCTTGACTTGTTTGATAGTAGCATATTTAGGTTTGTTTTGAAATTGATCATGATGCCTTTATATGTTGTATAGCATGTCTTGTGACGCCTATGTCTCTTTTACTTGACTATTGTTCACTTTATGCTTAATACTTAATATCTTGTGGCTCCGTGAATACTTGCATTGTTTGAGAGTCAGAATGAGACCGTCCTTATTGGGTCATATGTCATGTGTTGTGAGTTATTTTTGTATAGTCCATGTTATTATGATTGAGTCTAGAACTTGCCCGGTATGTGAGTCGAAACGAAATTTTAGGTGATGCTCGATTTGAAAAATGATTTTAGGCCTTCTTTGATCTTTTTGAGCTTAATTGCTCATCACAAAATAAAAACTATCCCTATTTAACCCTTTTGAGCATATAAACTTTTATTTGGCACCAAGATTATGAACTGATACCCTTTTGTTCTTAATTGACATTATTTTAATCCTGTTACCTCTGAAAGCACTTTAATTGTGAAATGGGCGCTAAAGAAGTAAGGACTAAATATGGGGTGGCTTTCGAGTGGAACCAATGAAAGAAAGAAAGATGCACTTATTTTGTAAAAAAATACACCACTACCGAAAATTTAGGGGTAAAAAGTAAGAAAATCTGAAAAAGAGAAGGAAAAATAGAGATGAGCGAATTGTTGTCTTGTTCGTGCTAGTAGGGTATAAATTATTGTAGTGCTTAAAGAACGAGAGAATAATTTTAGAGGTGTTCGTTTTTGTAAAATTGAAGTGGATTGAAGAGTTTGCGTTTAAAGTTTATTACGTGATGTGTTAATGTGCTTAAGAGGCTGAACCACTAATCCTAAATATATCCTACCTGTCCCTTAGCCCATATTACAACCATATAAAGTCTTAATTGATTTTAAATTGAGTGAGCCTACATTAGTGGAGATTTACATTATGGGCAAGCCTATGATACCTTTTGCATGCATGTTACTTCTTTGTGAGAATGAGAGAATTTCTTTGATAGACGTGAGTCCTTAAATTATATTTGATCATGAGATTCGAATGTGTGGATTCAACTTATTCTTCTTTTCTTGCCATGAGGGCACATGGTTTCACGAGGGATAGGTAGCATTATTAGACTTCTCTATGATGTTGGGTGTTCAAGCCATGAGTGCATTGTGATATTGAGTCGATTTTTGAGGCTAGGATTGTTATGAGTACGTTGTCTTTTGTAACAACCCGACCGATCATTTTGAGCTCTAGTGCGTCATTCAATGGTTTGAGACCTTGAGTAGCTTCACTTCAGGTATTATGACTTGTACGTGTGGTCGGAATTGAATTTTGGGAAGCTGAGAGTTGATTCGGATGGAAAATTCTAATTTCGGAAGCGTTGAGTTAGAAGAATTGACTAAGGTTTGACTTTTGAGTAAACGACCTCAGAATCAGGATTTGAAAGTTCCAACAAGTTTGTATGATGATTTTGTTCTTAGGAGCGTGTCCGTATGTTGATTTGGAGGTCCGTAGGTCATTTCGATGTCAATTGGCGAAAGTTGGAAATTGGATGATTTTTGGAAAGTTTGACCGGGAGTGGAATTTTTGATATCGTGGTCGGGTTCCAATTCCGGAAGTGGGAGTAGGTCCATAATGTCAATTTTGACATGTGTTCAAAATTTGAGGTCAGTCGGACTTGATTTGATAGGTTTCAGTGTCGAATGTAGAAGTTTGAAGTTCTAAAGTTCATTAAGCTTGAATTGGGTGCGATTCATGGTTTTAGCGTTGTTTGATGTGATTTGAAGGATAGACTAAGTTTGTATTGTGTTTTAGGACTTGTTGGTAGGCATTATTGAGGTCCCAGATGTCTCGGAGTGGTTTCGGGTGGTTAACGGGTCAAGTTGAAACTTAAAGAATGGCTGAAGTGCACCAGTTCTGGTGTAATCGCACCTGCGCAAGTTTGACCGCAGGTGCGTGACCGCAGAAGTAAGGAAATGGTCGCAGGTGCGGTTTGGCGAACCTGGGCAGTGATCGCAGGTGCAAGGGGTTGTCCGCACCTGCGAGGTTGCAAATGCAGAGAGGTGTCGTAGGTGCGAGAATGGGAGAGTATGCCTAGGGGCACAAGTGCGGAAGTATATCCGCAGATGCGGATGCATATCTGCGCATGGGAGACTGCACATGGGGAAATGGGCTGGAAGTCCTGGATCGTAGAAGCGATGGAAAATTTGCAGAAGCGGGACCGCAAATACGGTCAAATGATCCGCAGAAGCGAAAGCACTTGGCAGGTTATATTAAATCGAGGGTTTGCCATTTTCTTCATATTTTGAGATATAGCGCTCGGATTGAGACGAAATTTTGAGGGGTTTTCAGATGAAACACGTGGCTAAGGATTCTACACTCATTTTTGATTAATGTCCACTAATCTATCATTTATTTCTTCATTTAATTAAAGATTTGGGTTGAGAAATTTGGAAAAAAGGTGGAAAAAATTCGTAGGCCGAACTTTGAGGTTTTGATCAAGATTTTTGTATCGGATTTGAGTAATTTTTGTATAGGTGAACTCGATGTCGAATGGGTGTTCGTATTTTGTGACTTTTACCCGATTCCGAGACGTGGGCCCGGGTCGAATTTTGGGGCAATTTTCTAATTCCTTGTTAATGTCATAATTTCATTATTTAGATTAGTTTCTTATAGTTATATTTATTGTATGTAATTGCTTTAGGCTAGATTTGGACCGTTCGAAGTCGGAAAGTTGGGGGAAATGCATTCTTATCGATTGATAGCGAGATTTGAGGTAAGTGACTTATCTAACCTTGTGTGGGGGAAACTACCCTTAGGTTTTGGTACTGTTATGGTATTTGCAATACGTGAAGGCTGGGTACGCGAAGTGACGAGTGCGTACTCGGGTTAAATCTTGAAAAATTCGGTTCTTGCTGAGTAGTTTTCTTTTAATTCTTTAACTGAGTTGCTCTAGTCTGTGAAGTCATCATGTTTAGCCTAATGTCGCATGTCTACATGTCTTAACTCTTACTTGCAATTTGTGCAACATGCTTAGTTGAATTACCCGTTTCCTTGATTTTGTATTCAGTCTTTAACTGTAGGATTCCTTGCTGTAAATTCATTGTTCCATTGGGTATGAGTTGTGTATTTACTTCTGGGACTACAAGGCAGTATCTCGGGAGCGCCCTGTTGCATATTTACTTTTTGGACTACGAGGCGGTACCTCAGGAGTGCCCCTATCGCATATTTACTTTTGGGACTACGAGGCGGTACCTCAGGAGTGCCCCTATTGTTTACCTCTATTTGCAGTGTTGTTTCATTCTGTAATTTCTCATTGTTTCAATTCTCAACCATTTCATTATATTATTATATCTTCTGCCTTATTTCCTTTTTTATTCTTGTAGGGCCCTGACCTGACCTCGTTGAGGTTAGGCCTGCACTTACTAGGTACCATTGTGGTGTACTCATACTATACTTCTACACATCTTTTTATTCAGATCCAGGTACCACTTATCAGAGCAGGTACTAATGAGCTAGATGTATGTGGAGACTTCAAGGTACATCTGCCAGCATCCGCAGGCCTCGGAATCCCCCTCTATCTTTATGATGTTAATTTCTTTATTTTCATTACATGCTGATATATAGAGACATTTAGCATTTTCTCTTTAGATCTTGTGACTTGTTCCTATCGTGTTTTAGGAGTTGTAACTATTTTGAGTCACAGTTCTTGATTATTTCAGATGCTGAGGTTGAATGTTATCTTTATATTCAGTTATTCTGTATAATTGTTAGGCTTACCTAGTCTTAAAGACTAGAATGCCGTCACGGCATCCTACGGAGGGAGATTTGGGTCGTGACAAGTTGGTATCAGTGCTCTAAGTTCATAGGTGTTATGAGTCACAAGCAGGTTTAGTAGAGTCTCGCGGTTCGATACAGAGACGACTGTACTTATCTTCGTGAGGCTATGAAATTGTTAGAAAAGATTCACTTCTTTGATTCCTCATCGTGCGATTTGATTCCTTGGGGGCTTATGCCTTTATTTCCTTCCTACTCAATCTCATGCGACGTGTAGCACTTGTTATCACTTGGGCATCGAAGAGTTATAGTGGTACTGCAGATATGATGCAAGATGTTTTCTTTACGTGTTCGAGTGGGCTGTTATCGTCACTTTGCGGAAGGATGTTCTGTCGCTTCAGTTCAGTATCTGTACTTCCTATGGTTTTGAGGCTATGCACGTATTGCTATGATGTTCATGCGTTGTTATCGCACAGTTTTGGTGTAAATGTGTCAAGGCAGTGAATGACATGAAAGGAGGATTTCTCGAGGCATGATTTAGAATTTCGGCATTTAATGCAGCGGAGGAAAGGCAATCAGACTATGGATGTTCAGGCCTTAGTTGATGAAGTGAGGGGACTTGATATTTTCGAGCGTGGTGCAATTCTCATCGTCCTTGTTGGAACGCATTAAGGTTCGTCAGTGTTATGCTCTTCTTAAATTTGCCTTCGTGGCAAGAGGTTTGGAAGTGGCACCTAAGAAGCGGTTGTTAGAGATAGCGGAGTGTAGTGATTTCAGAATCGAATTGGTGTTTCTAGTGTGGATGGCTCGAGAACGACGATCTTCTAGGAGGTTGGGAGTTGGTAGCGATATATCAGTCAGGTGCTAAATGTATGGATTTGATTTGAGGCACCATTTGGGGAATGAAGTATGAGGGAGGTCATAGCGCGAGGTGTCTCGCGGTGACGAATTACTAGCAGGTCAAGTGCGAAAAGCAAAGGTCGAGTAGTTACTTAAAGAAGATGGTTTAAACGAACTGTGAGTGGCGGAATATCATGTAGATTCTGTGGTAGGGTAGCCACATGCCTTGACAAAGTTCAGAGCGACTTGGGAGTCATGGCGGAAAGTGACTAGTCTACGGACCTTATTTGAGATAGTGGCTACTATATTGAGGAACATCGAATATGGCAGAAAGGAGTTTGCTTGAAATGAAGAGGGGTATGAAAACTTGATAGTTGTGGGATGCAACATGACTTCGAGCTTGGAATGTATTGTCAGACTCTCAATTGATGTCAATGGGGAATGAACAGACTTGTACAGCTGGTGGATGAGCACGGACTCGGGAGGGTTTACTGATTTTGTGGTAGTTGTACCTAGTATAGCGTCGTTGGGAGATGTTGGTATGGCATTCCACATGTGGGCTATCTCCGATGGACAGGTCAGCGGTTGTGTTATTTTCGTGAAGTTCTATGGAGATTTTTACTTACTACGAAGCAGAAGGTCAAATATGTGATTATGGCTGATAAATCAGAGTGTTCATGAAAAGTTTAATGAGAAACTACAAGAATTTGGCGGGTTGACGGTGCGAGATCCTGGTGATTGAGAAGGGGAAATCTTTGTGGATCTTAGGTTTATAAATTGTGGCTTAAAGCTAAGTGGGGGAGCCCCACCATCTATGATGGGATCGCGTGGTTGTCTACTTGTGCGGGTTCTGGTTATCGATGCAATGGTGGGTTATTATGACTAAGAAAAAAATAAAAACTTCATGGGTAACCCAGGGAAAGAACTTGATGGATGTGTGCTCCATTTGGCCTTATTGATTCATGTTTAGGTTTTCTTTTTGGGAAGACTCAAAGTTTATGCTTTTTTTAGATGTGATGTACAAGGAAAAGAATTCAACCAGATGCTTCTCTGAGAAGGTGTTCATGTGCTAGCAGCTCGTGGGAGTTTGATTATATTCGGGACCAGGTCAGAGTGGGTGACTCTCAACATCGGTCCTAGTGGGTTCAAGAATCTAAATACAGTGCCTAAGAATTTTGGGTCCGTTGTGTTGTTAAGGATCGGGTTTTCGCAGTGGACTACGAATGGGAATTGAAATGTTCTATGCATTTGGTATACGGTGCAGTATTGGAGGAAAGGAAGAAATAGTTTCGAATTCGCAAAAGGTCTTGCAGAATGGGTGTACCAGTCGGAGATGCTATTGTGCGCATTAGGAGAGTATGAGATGGTTCAAGAGTATTGAGACGATGTGGTCTCGTGATGTGGGTCACTTCGGGATGAGTGCGAATTTGGTTTGTTATGTTTGGTAATGGAGCTACTATTGTTTCTAAGGCAAGTCGAGAGTAAATTGAAAGAAGTTACGGTCGGTCTGTAGTGATTTAATCAACATGATTGTGGCAATGATCAGTCCCTTCGGCGTGTGAAGTTATACATGTGGTTTGTGGTTGTGCGTGCGGGCTTGACAGCCACCACAACTTGATTGATTTGGGAGGTATTTGATTCAAATGGCCTTGTGGTGTAAATGGGTTCCGGAGGAGTCTGGCGGTTTAGATCACGACTGAAGGTTTGTATTTTCTGTGGTTTGGGAATTCAGTTGCGTATTGCATTGGCTCGTCTTAAATGAGCTAAGTGAAAGGTTTCTAGCCAATGAAGTATTTATTCTAATGGTAGTTCAGGGGTTATGATGAATTCGTGTATTCTCGCGTAGCGGCATGATAGGTGCAGTGAGCGGCATGGAAATTTTGAAAGTTGAGGATCAAGGTTGCGGTTCGGTGTTGGCAAGAATGTCACGAGCTCGGATGAGCATGGGAGAATTCAGATATTCAGAGTAAGCTGGCATTTTCTTTAGTGTCACCTGAGAACGACGTTCTGTGTAAGAGGCTTGGTGTACTGATTTGCGGATTCTTGATTTGTTTTACAAAATTAGAACGGTTGGTGGTATGGATGTGCAGACTTTGCTACATGGTGCAAAAGGTCGTGCGAGAGTATCCCATGGGGAAATCTGTATAAGTGTGATATGTTAGTCACTTGATTGTTAAAGATTGAAACGAAGCATAGAGATTATGGTACTATCATTAATATGAGAGTTTATTCCTGGAAGGCGCTCTATTCCTTTGATTGTGAACTTTGGGAGTTGTTTTGGATTGAGACGGCTCGATTATTCACACATGTGTTGAGGCCCCCTGTAGCTTGTAGTGTTATATGAGCGTGATGGCTCTCGAGATGTAGGTCATTTATCGCACCTTAGCTGTGCTTGGGGTTTTGTGGCATGTTGCGCTATCCGTCTCCCCAAAGTTGTATTTTTGCACTTGGCGTGCTTGTGGCCGATATTCGGTATTCCGTTGGTAAAACCATTATGGCTTGATGGGTATGTCCTTAATTATTTTTATGTGTGGATCGGATGGCACGACGCCACGGGTATGTTGTTTGGATCGGGTTGCACGCCGCCACGGGTGCATTGTTTTGATTGTGTTGCACGCCGCAATGGTATCATGTTGGGTTGCACGCTGCAATAGTATCATGTTTGGATCAGGTTTCACGCTACAACAGTGAGATTTTGAGTATGCCCCGTATAATTATTTTTTTTTTTGTATTTGTTTCTCATTCTCTGAGAAAGGTTCATACCATCTCTTCAGCCGTTTTATTAGTTATGCGAGCGGGGTAGTTCTTTTTCTAGAGTTTGTTTTTCCTTAATTATCAAATTCGAGTTTGTAAAGTGTTGGCACATTGTTGGCGTCATATGAGATTTTGGTAGTGTTTGAGATGGCTTATTGCCTGAGCAGCTTATACTGAGTGAGACGAGATTATTGGACCTGGGATCAGTGCGATCAGAGTTATGCAGGGTATAATAAAGAGCATATATCGTAATTCGGTTTAGAATGAGGTAATGGTCCTTGTGTGTGTGGGGGAGGGGGGGGAGATACTCCATGATTTGTTATTTCGGCAGGTGGTTATTAGTTCTACACATCTTTTCCGTAATGGTAGTATTACGAGAGTTGGGACAGGACTTATATGCGTCATGAGGTGTATTGCAGGCACCAGATTCGTGAAATTTCAACGATTGTGGCTGAAGGATGTTATTATGGTCAGGCAAATTATGTGGTGCATGGTCTGATTTCAGCGGAGAAGCATGGTCATGCTGCGTGAGTGTCTAGTGATTGGTGCGACGTTCGTATGTTAGAATCGGATCTCATGGAAAATTTCGGATGTTGGAATTTGGTTCTAAGGTTGTTAGCTAAGGTTATAGAGAGGATCCTCAGTCTAGCTCGAGCTAATGTGTTCAACTGGGTTGTGGTGGCATGGGTAGGTGTACAAGGTGTTAAATAGTGATTTTGGACAACCCCAGAGCAGTCCTCGGCACGTTCAAGGATGAATGTATGTTTAAGTGGTGGAGAATGTAATGACCTGACCGATAATTTTGAGCTCTAGCACGTCGTTCAATGGTTTGAGACCTTGAATAGCTTCACTTCAGGTATTATGACTTGTACATATGGTTGGAATTGAATTTCGAGAAGCTCAGAGTTGATTTGGATGGAAATTTCTAATTTCGGAAGTGTTGAGTTTGAAGAATTGGCTAAGGTTTGAGTTTTAAGTAAAGGACCTCGGAATCGGGATTTGAAGTTTCCAACATGTTCGTATGATGATTTTGGTCTTAGGAGCGTGTCCGGATGTTGATTTCAAAGTCCTTAGGTCATTTTAGCGTCAATTGGCGAAAGTTGGAAATTAGATAATTTTTTGAAAGTTTGACCGGGAGTGGACTTTTTTGATATCAGGGTTGGATTCCGGTTTGAGGTCAATCAGACTTGATTTGATTGGTTTCGGCATCGAATGTAGAAGTTTGAAGTTCTAAAGTTCATTAAGCTTGAATTGGAGTGTGATTCGTGGTTTTTGCATTGTTTGATGTGATTTGAAGGCTCGACTTAGTGCGTATTGTGTTTTAAGACCTGTTGATAGGTTTGGTTGAGGTCCGGGGGGCCTCGGGGTGGTTTCAGATGGTTGACAGATCAAGTTGAAGCTTAAAGAACGGCTAATATGCACCAATACTGGTGCAATCGCACCTGCGCAAGTTTGACTGCATGTGCGTGACCGCAGAAGCGAGGAAATGGTCGCAGGTGCGGTTTGGGTGAAACTGGGCAGTGATTGCAGGTGCGAAGGGTTGTCCGCATCTGCGAGGTCACAGATGCGGAGAGGTATCGCAGGTGCGAGAATGGGAGAGGAAGTCTGGGGGCGCAGGTGCGGAAGTATCCCAGCAGATGCGGATACACATCTGCGCATGGTAGTCCACAAATGCGGAAGTGGGATGGAATTCATGGATTGCAGAAGCGATGGAAAATCCGCAGAAGCAGAACCGTCAATGCGGTCAAGTGATCCACAGAAGCGAAAGCACAGGGCAGATTATATTAAATTGAGGGTTAGCCATTTTCTTCGTATTTTGAGATATAGATCTTGGATTGAGGTGAAATTTTGAGGGGTTTTCAGATGAAACATGTGGGTAAGGATTTTACACTCATTTTTGATTAATGTCCACTAATCTATCATTAATTTCCTTATTTAATTAAGAATTTGGGTTGAGAAATTTGGGGAAAAGATGGAAAAAAGCCTTAGTCTGAATTTTAAGGTTTTGATCAAGATTTCTGTAATGGATTTGAGTAATTTTGGTATGCGTGAACTCGATATCGAATGAGTGTTTGTATTTTGTGACTTTTATCCGATTCCGAGACGTGAGCCCGGGGTCGACTTTTGGGGCGATTTTCTAATTCCTTGTTAAAGTCATAATTTCATTATTTAGATTAGTTTCTTATAGTTATATTTATTGTATGTAATTGCTTTTGGCTAGATTTGCGCCATTCAGAGTCGGAAAGTCGAGGGAAAGACATTCTTATCGATTGATTGAGCGAGATTTGAGGTAAGTGACTTGTTTAACCTTGTATGGGGGAAACTCCCCTTAGGTTTTGGTACTGTTATGGTATTTGCAATAAGTGAAGGCCGGGTACGCGAGGTGACGGGGTGTACTCGGGTTAAATGCTGAAAAATCCGGTCCTTGCTGAGTAGTTCTTTTAATTCCTCAATTATGTTGCTCTAGCCTGTGTAGTCATCATGTTTAGCATAATGTCGCATGTCTACGTGCCTTAATTCTTACTTGAAATTCGTGCAACATGCTTAGTTGAATTACTTGTTTTCTTAATTTTGAATTCAGTCTTTAACTGTAAGATTCCTTGCTTTAAATTCGTTGTTCCATAGGTTATGAGGTGTGTATTTACTTTTGGGGACTACGAGGTAGTACCTCGGGAGTGCCCCTGTTGTATATTTACTTTTACGACTACGATGCGGTACCTCGGGAGCGTCCCTATTGCATATTTACTTTTGGGACTACAAGGCGGTACCTCGAGAGCGCCCCTATTGCTTATTTACTTTTGGGACTACGAGCGGTACCTCTGGAACTCCCCTTTTGTGTATTTACGTTTGAGACTACGAGGCGGTACCTCGGGAGCTCTCCTATTGTTTACCTCTTTGCGGTGTTTTTACCTTTTGTGATTTCTCATTGTTTCAATTCTCAGTCATTTCATTATATTACTATATCTTCTGCCTTGTTTCCCTTTTTATTCCAGTAGGGCCCTGTCCTGACCTCGTCACTACTCTACCGAGGTTAGGCATGGCACTTACTGAGTACCGTTGTGATATACTCATACTACACTTCTGCACATCTTTTTGTATAGATCCAGGTACCAGTGAGCTAGCCGTATGTTGAGACTTCAGGGTGCATCTGCCAGCGTCTGCAGACCTCAGAGTCCCCCTCTATCTTTATGATGTTGCCTTCTTTATTTTCATTAGACGCTGATGTATAGAGACTCTTAGCATTTTCTCTTTAGTGCTTGTGACTTGTTTCTACCAGGTTTTGGAGAGTTGTAACTATTTTGAATTGCAGTTCTTGATTATTTCAGATGTTGAGATTGAGTTTTACCTTTATATTCAGTTATTCCGCATAATTATTAGGCTTACCTAGTCTTAGAGACTAGGTGCCATCACGACATCCTACGGAGGGAGATTTGGATCGTGATATCTTTGTTGTAAATATTTTTGAAGAAGGGAATAAGTAAAGGGAAGTGTAAGTGATTGCATATGCTACCGTTTTATTGTTGTTATCAACCATGGTCATTGGTAGTGTGTATGTTGAAAAACAAATCGAATCGCTCCTCCCATGTGGATATGTACCTTGTTGAGGTTCAGTTTTTAATTCCATTGCTCGAGGGAGAGCAAGATTTTATGTGGGAGGTGTTGATATTCTGCTTAAAGTATATATATTTATATGCATATAGCCTCACATTTTACTCATGTTTCATAAATTTCGGATGTGTAATCTAATAACTTGTGCTAATTCGTTGTATTTTTATGTGTAGGAGTCATCCGAAGGAAATGTGGGACCAAAATGCACGAGTTGAAGCAAAAATGGAACAAAATGAATAATTGGGATAGTTTAGCACCACAGGTAGCGTGTGACGCTACCTGTGGCCCAGTTTCCTGAGGCAAAAATTTTCCAGCGCTAGGGCTAGCGCCCCACGTAACCCTGGACGCTAGGTGACGGGTTTCAGTCCTATTTCGTAAAGGATAAGGTTATTTCAACCCAAGACCCCCCAACTCGTATAAAAAGCAAGTCTAAAACCTATTTTGGAGAGGGAGATGCCAATTTGAGAGGGAAAGACAAGCACAGAACATTCGGGAGCAAGGATTCTCAGTTTTTCTTCTCTTCTCTTCATTTAGCTTTATAGTTTATTAGTTCTGGAGTTTTGGGTGCTACATGAACGTTGTAGTTTGAAGCTTGTATTATTCTTATTATTTTATCGTATTAGTTTATTTATTCAATCTTGTGCTTAATTATTCGATTGCTTGATCACTAATTGAATATTATCTATGAATCTAGGATTGACCTCGGGAGAGGAAATTCTAGATATTCTAGATTGCATATAAGATTGAGTAGAGAGAGACATTGAACCTGAGTATCCAGAATGGATTTGCGCTTAGGATAGGAATATACCTAATCGCCTTGCTTGGTTATTATACAGGAATTACTAATGCATTTTTGTTAATCCTAATTCCATAGGAATATAGGCGTTAGGTTAGCTTGAATA
This sequence comes from Nicotiana obtusifolia, assembly GCA_002018475.1. Taxonomy (NCBI): domain Eukaryota; kingdom Viridiplantae; phylum Streptophyta; class Magnoliopsida; order Solanales; family Solanaceae; genus Nicotiana; species Nicotiana obtusifolia. The sequence goes on along the minus strand of MCJB01048128.1, from coordinate 158,282 downwards.
GGCTAGTAGTACTTCGGGAGAATGCTAAAAGCGATATTAACCCTGTCAATCAATAAACTAGATAAATTAAATAGATAATTTAAGTGAAGGACTCAGTGGGATTGTTATCTAACCCAGAGCTTTAGAATATCATCTCTCATTGAATTCGTCTTTAATAACAAGTCCCTGTATGTATGATATTTGGACTTACAATCCTGTATTACGTGTACGATCACGTAATATAGGCATTATGGACTTATAAATAGAAAAGTAACTCAAAATTCAATCACAAGGGTTTAAATCCGTAATAGAAGTATAACTTTTATGCACTCAAGGCAAGATTAAAAGAATTAAATTCTATATTGAGCGTGTCTTGAAATTTTTATAGATTTGAGGAATGTTACAATCCTCCCTCCTTAAAAACATCATCCTTGATTTGCTAGGGCCTTATTCTTAAGCCAACAATCATTCCTTAAGTCCTTGAAATTCTTAAGTTTTTTTAGCACTACTCACTTTTCGAAAGCACTCAAAATTTTGGCTAGCTCCCTAAATTTTCAAAAATTTGGACAGAGTCTCCTCTATAAATTGGACTATCCAAAAAAATATCCCTGTCACCAATGCCACAACTACACTAACAACAACCAAATATACCTTAACAGGCCATTCATAGGTACCATACACAGGTCATAAACTAATTACTCATATTACGGCAAGGAGGTACTACAATAACCAACCAAAATCTTAAGCACAACACTTCAGCAAAAAAGTAAATCACTTTAATGAATTAAATGCACTCTAGAAATGTACTAAATTATTTAATAACTAAATATACTCTGATAGAAACTAAATTACTTCAATAACTAAGTATAATCTAACATGGACATAAACAAATGCTAACTTGTATTTAATAAATGACGTGTAAATGCCAAGCCAAACCTAGGTTCACATACCTTGTTCCTCAAATAAATTAGGTTTCTTATTCCTCATATCTTCCTCGACCTCCCACATAGCCTCTTTTGAATCATGATTACTCCACAAAACTTTTACCGATGCTATATCTTTTGTTCTCAACTTTCTTACTTGCCTATCTAGAATTTCTATAGGTACCTCTTCATAAGTCAGGCCTTCTTTAATTTGTATGGTATCGACGGGTATTATATGCAACTCATCATGAATGTACTTTCTAAGCATAGATACATGAAAGACATGATGAACATAGGACAATTCAACGGGCAACGCTAGTTCATAAGTCACTTTTCCCTCTTTTAGATATTCTCATAAGCCCGATAAACCTAGGACTAAGTTTCCCTTTCTTACTGGACCTCATAGCTCCTTTCATTGGTGAAACTTTCAGAAACACATTGTCACCAACTATGAACTCTAAGTCACGACGCCTCTTGTCAGAATAGGACTTTTGATGACTCTAAGCCGCTTTCAGTCTTTCTCTAATTAGCTGAATTTTCTCTAAGGCCTCACAAACAAACTTTGGACCAATCAACGTCACCTCTGCTGGTTCAAACCAACCCACCAGAGACCTACATCTTCGCCCATACAATGCTTCATAAGAAGCCATACCAATGCTGGCCTGATACCTATTATTGTAAGCAAATTCTATAAGTGGTAAGTGATCATCCCAATTACCTCCAAAATCTATAACATATGCTTGCAACATATCTTCGAGATTCTGAATGTTCCTTTCAGCCTGATCATCGGTTTGTGAATGGAAAGCGATGATCAAATTGACCTTGGTACCTAATCTGTTCTGAAATGCCTGCCAAAAATGCATCGTGAATTGAAGGCCTCTGTCAGATATGATTGAAATTGGAGTACCATGCAACAGACTATTTCTTTGATACACAACTGCACATACTGATCTGCAGAATCTATCGTCTTTACTAGTAGGAAATGGGCGGACTTCGTGAGTCAATCTACGATAACCCAAATTGAATCATTCTTACAGTATGTACAACGCAGACCTACTATGAAATCCATATTAGTCATCTCCCATTTCCACTGTGGTATATCTATATCCTGAGCTAGGCCACCAGGCCTCTAATGCTCGACTTTGACTTGCTGGGGTGTTTCCATATTAGTCATCTCCCATTTCCACTGTGGTATATCTTGGTTGTAGTTCTTCTCATGATTCTTTAACTGCCTAGAAGCATAAGCAATAACTTTTCCATCTTGCATAAGAACACAACCAAGACCAACTCTGTAGGCATCACAATACACTGTGAACCCACCGGAACCAGTTAGCAAGGTTAACACAGGTGTAGTGTTCAACCTCTTCTTAACTCTTGAAAACTCTGCTCACAAGCGTCTGACCATTAAACTTAATTGCTTTCTGAGTCAACTTAGTTAATAGAGCTGCAAGTGAGGAAAATCCCTCTACAAACCTTCTATCGTAGCCAGCTAACCCCAAGAAACTCCTGATTTTGGTTGGCATTGTCGGCCTTGGCCAGTTGTTGACTACTTCTGTCTTCTGAGAGTATATTTTTAGGCCTTCACTAGATTCCACGCGGCCTAAGAATGCCACTAACGGCAACCAAAACTCACATTTTGAAAACTTGACATAAAGCTCATTCTCCGTCAAGGTCTGCAAGGCTATCTTGAGGTGTTCTGCATGCTCATCCTTGCCTTTAGAGTATACCAGAATATTGTCTAAAGTTATCGATGAATGGCTTAAAAACTCTATTCATGAGGTCCATGAATGAAGCTGGAGCATTTTTCAATCCAAAGGACAGTACTAGAATTTCATAGTGCCCGTAGTGAGTTCTAAAAGCTGTTTTAGATAAATCCTCTTCTTTGATTCTCAACTGATGGTACCCCGACCTTAAGTCTATCTTTGAAAAGTACTTTGCACCCTGAAGTTGATCAAATAAATCATCAATTCTTGGCAGTGGGTACTTGTTCTTAATGGTAACTTTATTCAACTGCCGATAGTTGATGCACATTCTAAGAGACCAATTTTTCTTCTTGACAAACAGGACCGGGGCACCCCACAGTGAAACACTCGGCCTGATGAAGCCCTTGTCAAGAAGGTCTTTCAACTGTTCTCGCAACTCATTAAGTTCTGTTGGAGCCATCCTATAAGGAGGTATAAATAAGGGCTGAGTGCCTGGCATGAGATCGATGCCAAAGTGTATGATTCTTTCAGGAGGAAGTCCGGAGAGATTATCTGGGAAAACTTTTGGAAATTCTCTAACAACTGGCACCAGACTGAAGAGTTGGGGGTTCTGATTCTGGATTAATGATGTGAACCAAATAGGCGAGACACCCTTACCGATCATTCGATGTGCCTTAAGGTAAGAAATAAACTTACCTACCAGCGATGCTGAACTATCCTTCCACTCTAAGACTTCTTAATTTGGAAATTAGAAGCTGACTATCTTGGCACGACAATCTACCATGGCATATCAGGAAGACAACCAATCCATACTTATGACATATCGAAATCCACCATTTCTAACTCTATGAGATTGGCCTCGATGTTGCGACCTTGGACTGAAACTATACAACCTCTATAGACTCTTGTGGCTTCCACTGACTCACCAACTGGAGTAGATACTAGGAATGGCTCACTAAGTTGTTCAGGTTCTAGCCCGAGGTTAGTTGCAAAGTATGGAGTCACGTACGAAAACGTTGAACCTGGATCAATTATAGCATAAGTATATGTGAGCAGATTTGAAGTATACCTGTAATAACTTCTGCAGATGCCTCTGGATTCTGATGATCAAGTGTAACAAACAAACAGGGTTGTCCTCCTCCCTGGGTAACTCGATCTGCACCTCTGCCTGCTCCATGCCCGACCTGATTACGAGAACCACGAGCCTGAGGTGGTGCAACTGTAGTAGTTGAGGAACTAGAAGGACGAGTTGATCCCCCATTGAAATTACGTCGCAACTTTGGGTAGTTGGCCTTTATATGACCAATGTCTCTGCAATGATAGCAACCGTGAAACCCGAGCTTGCACTGACCTGAATGTTACCGCTTACATGTACCACAAAAACCTTGTTGTTGTGAATGTTGCTCAGGATGACTCTGGCTATGCGAGGATAATGTCCTAAAATTCTTATTCTGGCGAGACTGGTTTCCGTACATTTGAGTACGTCTGACGGAAGACCCACCACCTGACTGATGACTGGACTGAGCTGGTGCTAATGACTCCTTATTGGAGGAATCCCTTTCACCTTTGCTGGATGTACCATTAAACCCGCCCGCTGTCCAGGCTTTCTTGTTATGCTCTTTTTCTTCTCTCCTTTGTTGTCTGTCTTTTTCTAAATGCTTGGCGAATCCCACAACAGAGGAGAAAGTTGTCATTCCTACCACTGCAGCTGATGTCGTATCCTTAATGTGGTAAGCCAAACCGCCAACAAACCTGCGAATATTTGCTTTTTCTGTCTTAACCATGTAAGGAGCGTGCTTAGCCAAACTTATGAATTCTATGTAGTACTCTTGCACACTTTTATTCCCTTGCTGAGCTGCTCGAACTCTGTAGCCTTAGCTTTCCTGTCATCTTCTGGTATAAAATTAGCCATGAAGGCCTCTTCAAATTCTTCCCAAGTAGGCGGACCATCATCTTCATCTCTTTCCTTTTCCCACATCTCAAACCAAGCGCCAGCCACATCTCTAAGCTGGAGGGCTTTCTTGACACCCTCCAGCCACAATATTGGATCTTCATCAACTATAGTACCACGGAACAATGGAGGACTCAGCTTTAAAAATTCATTCACTCTTGAGTACTCAGAATTATTCTGTCTATTTGATTGAGGTGGAATCTTATCTCTTCTCTTGTTCTGATTGGCCATGAAGGCTTTAAACATCTCCATAGCACTGTTGACAGCATTCAACATCTGACCCACCTCTGTAGTTATAGCTGTCTGAGCCGGAACTGCTGTTGGGGGCGGCACTGGATCCTGAGGTCTGGCTCATCATGCTCCATCCTTCTTCATGTTCAACGCGGGGTACTTGAACCCCTTTTGTGGATCGAACCTTCCTTTTCTGAGTTGAAGCCTTCTTAAAGCTACTTTGAGCCACAATAGTAGCAATAGTTTCTCGAGTAGGATCCTAAGTGTCGGTGTCAGAGTTGTGAGTATGAGCCATTTCTGCGAGTTTTAGAGAAATGGATACGTTAGATAATTTCTTAGAGGTAGGCTCTACTGCACGATCTAAAGTATGAAAAAAAATGAGACTTTTCCTAAATGCTTGCAGCCTCCTACTTATAAGTTCTAACACAGCTTCAGAGACCCATATGACTCCATAAACCTGAGGTTCCGATACCAAGTTTGTCACGACCTATTTTCTAAACAAACCGTGACCGGCACCCGGTCGCTAAATTGAATCGAGCGAACCATCTGCACTTATTAAAACTATTATAACCTCAAACATTATATGCAACAAGGCAATACTTTAACCAAATACTTTTAATTAATTTTAATATCTAAAATAACCAACTTCCAACTTCGTTCGTAGTAACTACTGAAATACTGCTAAGTTATTATAAAAAACATCCAAATCTTAACCACCGGCTGTGTCTATGAAGCCTCTACTGATAAACTGACGCATTGCTCAGGACATGAGATTACCTAGTAGTTCTCCAAGTAAACAAAGAAATAACTAAATAAAGATGACTCAAAGGAATACTTCACGAACAAAAAGGAGCTCGCTAATAGCACTGGAAGAGAGGGAAGTCCTAACCTGTAGCCTGCTCGCCTGCAAAACTGGTTCCTACGTTGTACTGCAGACCAATGTAGGTTCCCAAAAGAGAACGTCAGCACCATCCATTGTACTCAGTGAGTCTCGACGACCGGAGACGAAACTTTAATAAAATATACATTACAAATAAAGATTCTGAATGCATGGAAAACATAAAGATTCTAAGAACAATTCTAAAATAATTGCATAGTAGAAGTTTGTGAATTTTCTAAAAGAAATTCCTTTCTTTTTCTTTCTTATGAACTAAAATACTTCACTTTATACTTCGGGAGTTCCAACTATCCTGACTTATTTCTGTCTTAGTCTCTGTGTGATCGGCACGGGTTCGATCCCAACCTCATCGAATAGGCCCAATCCACGAGGTGCCACTCGTTTTATGGTTCTTAGCGCTCATGTATCATATCTTAGCCTGGCTATATAAATTCTCAGCAACGAGACCCTCGGCTCGTGTGCTCTCTACTTTGGCACAAGTAGTTTCAGGAAGTCAACGTCTTGGTCAGGACCCCCGCTCAAAATAGAGGATACTCCCAAAAATCTTTTCTTTCTAAAACTTCTTCTTGTGGCTTTTCAAGTCTAAATTTTTCTGGAACATCATATATATACTCATATTAGTATCCTTACATGTAAAGCATGGCATAAGAATGAAATAAACATTCAAAAGTATTTCCAAAGATTCTTGCTTTTTCATGAATTTTCAACATGAAAATTGCATATAAGAATAACACAACAATCTTAAATTTATGCACATATATCATAATAAATCATCTAAACTTTAGCTAGAACAATTCTAAGTTAATAAGTACTCACTCGCTCCGATTAAGTACATATTAACTCTTTTAAGCAATTCATCGAACACCTTGTATGTGTGCTTTTGTGAGTTAAACCACTTAAGTAAAAGGTTATATCAACTCACCTCAAAACTCCTTGAGCCAATACGTAGGCTCGAGTCCAACATATACCCGTCAAACAATTGATTCTACAACAATCAGCGTAATTTAATTAATTTAAAAGTTTCACATTTCAACATTGAACTTACTGTTGATACAGAGGAAGAAGGGAATTAACTATTCAATTCTTGCCTATTACTACTGTACGATGATTGACAATAGTGAATTTTATATACTTGAGTTCAAGAACTAGTGATTTGTAAAGAAACCTAAAACTTTCCGTTGCCTTATAAGGCTCTTTAGCCTTTTGCCTTTTGCGTGAATGACCCATTATTTAAGGCTTTAAGCCTTTTGTCTTCCCATTTTATGGGCTTTAGGCTGGCCCCACCTTTTTTTTTTAACTTAACTAATAATTAATGATACCCACTTTTAATAATTAATAATATAAAATTATTAATATTCTCCTAATTGTATATCCAATTATTTTTAAATTGGGAAGTAACTCAAAAGTCAATTACCAGAGGTTAAATCCGTAATAGAAGTATAATTTTTATGCACTCAAGCAAGGTTTAAAAAATTAAATTCTACAATTAGCGTGTGTTGNGTGTGATCGGCACGGGTTCGATCCCAACCTCATCGAATAGGCCCAATCCACGAGGTGCCACTCGTTTTATGGTTCTTAGCGCTCATGTATCATATCTTAGCCTGGCTATATAAATTCTCAGCAACGAGACCCTCGGCTCGTGTGCTCTCTACTTTGGCACAAGTAGTTTCAGGAAGTCAACGTCTTGGTCAGGACCCCCGCTCAAAATAGAGGATACTCCCAAAAATCTTTTCTTTCTAAAACTTCTTCTTGTGGCTTTTCAAGTCTAAATTTTTCTGGAACATCATATATATACTCATATTAGTATCCTTACATGTAAAGCATGGCATAAGAATGAAATAAACATTCAAAAGTATTTCCAAAGATTCTTGCTTTTTCATGAATTTTCAACATGAAAATTGCATATAAGAATAACACAACAATCTTAAATTTATGCACATATATCATAATAAATCATCTAAACTTTAGCTAGAACAATTCTAAGTTAATAAGTACTCACTCGCTCCGATTAAGTACATATTAACTCTTTTAAGCAATTCATCGAACACCTTGTATGCGTGCTTTTGTGAGTTAAACCACTTAAGTAAAGGGTTATATCAACTCACCTCAAAACTCCTCGAGCCAACACGTAGGCTCCAATCCAACATATACCCGTCAAACAATTGATTATAACAATCAGCGTATTTTAATTAATTTAAAAGTTTCACAGTTCAACATTGAACTTACTGTTGATACAGAGGAAGAGGGGAATTAACTATTCAATTCTTGCCTATTTCTACTGTACGATAATTGGCAATAGTGAATTTTATATACTTGAGTTCAAGAACTAGTGATTTGTAAAGAAATCCAAAACTTTCCGTTGCCTGCGTGAGCAAGCAACCTCTGTTTCGTGGTTCTCTGTTTCGTGAGTGAACAGATTTTTCGTATAAGGCTCTTTAGCCTTCTGCCTTTTGCGTGAATGACCCATTGTTTAAGGCTTTAAGCCTTTTGTCTTCCCATTTCATGGGCTTTAGGCTGGCCCCACCTTTTTTTTTTTAAACTTAACTAATAATTAATGATACCCACTTTTAGTAATTAATAATATAAAATTATTAATATTCCCCTAATTGTATATCCAATTATTTTTAAATTGGGAAGTAACTCAAAAGTCAATCACCAGGGGTTAAATCCGTAATAGAAGTATAATTTTTATGCACTCAAGGCAAGGTTTAAAAAATTAAATTCTATAATTAGCGTGCTTTGAAACTTTTATAGATTCGAGGAGTGTTACATTCTTAGACCTATGAATGCTTGTGACATATAACCTAGCATTTCAAGTTCACTAAAAAATATAAATACCACATATTGAAGGGGTGAAATACTAATGCAATCATTGTGAATACAAGTCAATACATTGTTCTACTCATGTGGAGCCGTTTTTCTACAATGTTTTATTAGTTTGTTCTTCTATTAAGTTAGCTAAATATGATCATATTCATTATTTTCAATATTATACTATATATTTTTTAAATAATTTTTTTTACTCAAACATATTTTGAAGGATTTCGTCTTCTTGAGCCGATGGTCTATCGGAAACAGCCTCTCTACTCCCTCGCGGTAGGGTAAGGTGTGCGTACACACTACCCTCTCCAGATCCCACTTGTGGGATTTTACTGGATTGTTGTTGTTGTTATTGTTGTAAACATATTTTAAAAGATATATACATCATATTATTATGCGGTATACGCGCAACGCGCGTACAGAGAAACTAGTAGACCTTAAATATACAAAGAATAATTGAAAAATTTGTGGTTGAGGAATAGCCTTTTGACTCTCAAGACAGTGTGTGGGTCGTCATGTTTGGCATGGAGGGAGAATTATGTATTCTTGTACACAAGCTATTATTACAGAATGCTTTCTATGCTGAGATAATCAGCATCTACAATTAGATATGCTGCACTATTATTTCCTTTTTTCCCTGCTACTTTATTTCCCTCCAGATATTAAAGACTTAGCTCTTATTCTTCATTTATTTATATCTCCAGATACGTCGTTTGAAGGAGCATGTGCTTTTGCAGTTACCACCCTTGCGGCGCCAAATTATAAGTTTGACTTTAAAAAAATCAGATATTTCTCAGGCAGTGGCTACAGTTGACTTGTTGAAAGGCAGAGCTTCTGGGAACTGTGGTGCCAACGAGGCTGAAGGTGTAACCAATGATGACTCATGCGCTAAAGATGTGGAGAAAGCTTTTGAGGATTTAAAGTTTGTTACTGAAGATGTGCAACTGGAAACTCCTGAAAGAGTTGATGGTATGTTATAAATGACCCTAGATTTTTCATACTAGATTCTGTTGTTTGGTGGTATTCCTTGGTCCCTTTCATCCAATTTTCCCAGTAGTTACGTTTTGTGAGAAAAACAACTAGCAATAGTCAATTTATTGTTTATTAGGCTTAATCTGTACCTTATACATGGATCTGTTAGCTTCTTTAAATGGGGAAGACTGAAGAGAACACAATTTGTCACCAAATCTAAAATATGGATACATATGGCCTGTTAGACATATCCAAAGAGAATAATAAGCAAAATAAAATAAAATAAATGTAACTTAAGTACTCTGGTGAATTTGAACTTTCTAGAGGGCAACTAATGTCAGTGTCAGTTGAAACTGATGTGGATTTGCTAAGTGGAGGAAATACAACCGGAAGAATGTTATCGTAGGTAGAAGACGAGACATCATGCACAGTACTATATGGACCTTTTGACGGTAAAGTAACTACGAGGACCTTAGTTTCTCAAAGGATTGCAGCACCTTTTGCAATAGAGGCAAAGGGATGCAAAACTAGGGCTATTTTGACAAGCTTTTGAGTGCGCGTCATGGATAAGACCCTCAGCATGGGATGTCGCAGCCCTAGCTCTTTGTGATATGTAAGGAGAGAAATAGAAAGGTATTTGAGGGGTTGGGAATACAACAACAACAAACCCAGTAGTTTCCCACAAGTGGGGTACGGGGAGGGTAAGATGTACGCAGCCTTACCCCTACCCCTAGAAGGACAGAGAAGCTGTTTTCGATAGACTCTCGGCTAGAGAACGACTGAAAAGGAAAAGGTAATTGCAACAAGTAGGAATAACAGCAAGATGAAATAAGTTTGAATCCAAGAATGCAGTCAAACTCTAGGCCATCTATGGATAAACGATATCATACTAAGTCTAATGCTAGCGAACTGAGTAAGACAAAGAGAAACGCTCGACTACTTACGAACCCTAATCTTTGACCTCCACACCCTCCTGTCTAGGGCCATGTCCTCAGTCAGCTCCAGCTGTGCCATGTCCCGCCTAATAACCTCTCCCCAAGACTTCTTAGGCCCTCCTCTACCCCTCCTGCTACCCATCGAGGCTAACCGCTTGCACCTCCTAACTGGGGCTTCCATACTTTTCCTCTTAACATGCCCGAACCATCTCAACCTCGTCTCCCGCATCTTATCCTCCACAGGGGCCATTGCTACCTTTTCCCGAGTAACTTCATTCCTAATTTTATCCAACAGGGTATGCCCACACATCCACCTCAACATCCTCATTTCAGCTGCTTTTAGCTTCTGGGTATGAGAGTTCTTGACCGGCCAACACTCTGCTCCATACAACATAGTTGGTCTAACTACAACCTTGTAGAACTTACCTTTAAGTCTTATCGGCACATTTTTATCACACAAGACACCGGAAACGAGCCTGCACTTCATCCATCCTACTCCAATACGATGCGTGACATCTTCATCAATCACCCCGTTACCTTGTAGTATAGATCCAAGATACTTGAAACTACCTCTCTTGGGGATGACTTGCGTATCAAGCCTCACCTCTATTTTCCCTTCTTGGGTACCGTTGCTGAACTTGCACTCCAAGTATTCCGTCTTGGTCCTGCTCAACTTGAAACACTCTAGGGTCTGCCTCGAAACCTCCGGCCTCTCGTTAACACCACCCCGCATCTCGTCAATTAAAACTATGTCATCAGCAAATAACATACGCCATGGCACCTCACCTTGGGAATGATTTTCTATATTTGTGGAATAGCCTCTTCTCTCTAGTTTCCTTTTGGTGCACCCTTGAATTCCCGGTTTGCGTTGATGATTAAGTGGCTTTTGTAAAGAATCATGTTTAATGTGGGCTTTCTACTTTTTGGTATATTGCTTGTGTACGGGGATTTCCCCAATATCAATAGAATTATTTGCCTTATAAGAAAGGAGCTACTTGTGACGTTTGTATTTGCTAATGGGTTTAATATACTTGCTCCTTTTTTGTCTTTTTGTCAGATGATACTGGCTCCTGCAGATCTTTAAGAGAGCTCTATGACGAAGCGCTTGGCATTGCAAAATTGCCAGGATTCTTCGAGTGGCTCTCTATACATCCAATCATTACAGAATTGGATGGTGAAGAAACAACGGAAGCAAGCGGCAGTTGTCATAAAATGATAATATTTGCTCATCACCATATAGTTCTTGATGGTGTACAGGTGAAATCCCTTGAAATGCATGTTAAAATAGACTTCACATGTCTATTTGCATGGACAAATTACACACTTCTTTTTGCTGTATCAACGAACTCATCAAATTTCTCTTGGTTTGACTTGCTCTCATTATTGTTGTCACTTTCGTAGGAGTTTCTGTGTCAAAAAAATATTGATTATATTCGCGTTGATGCAAATGCATCGTCAAGTGATAGGCAGTTAGCTATTCAATCATTCCAATCAGCAAATGAGGTTCGTATATTCTGCTCCAGATAATTTGGAGTTCATTATTACTGGTAACTTAGGCAGTCGAAACATATCGCTTTGCCTGCCTATATGATACTAATCAAAAGCGTAAGCAGCATTTATAATCTCATGGATGAAATGGCTATCATTGGATGCAAATCTGTTTCTTTCTTTTGTATATTGGTGTTGCTTGCTCTGTGTTTTTGCAATTATTTTGGATAGAGTTGTGCGCTTGAAAGGAAGACAATTTGGGTGACTTGTTTTGTTTTTGATTACCAGGTTAAGATTGCGCTTGTTGGAATACTCTCTGGTGGCTCTGGACTTAACTTAACATCAGCGCAACATGTGGTGTTCTTGGAGTTGCCAACAAAACCAGCTCACATGCAACAGGTGAATCTGTTATACCCCAATGTCAATATATTGTATCAGTGGAGAAAATTATTTACTTAGAAGTCTAATCTACTTGTTACTCTTTTTCTTTTGCTCTCATCCTATTCAATGGTTGCAGTTGAATATATATGTAACTTTTCTTTAAAGAGGCTAAGTTGTTTAACACTTGGATTTTGCTCTCCATGTACATTTTACCTGTTGATTTTTTTTGGTCAAATTGTTACTGAGCCATCTCTACTATTAGACAGAGGTGTTAAGACAGTAAAACTCTTTCAGTGAAACCCTGTATTTCATTTATTTCCAATCGTATCCTTATCTCACCTCCTCAAGGAAAGAAGATTAGATTGGTCATCCTATTGAAAAGCGATATCTCTATTTCTGCCCCTTTGCGCTGTGTTTTGCTTTTTCCCAACTTCTCTTTCTTCTCCAGCAGATTTAGAACTGCTTTACGAATTCAAAAATGGTGCACACTCATTGGGTGCCTGTCTAGTGAAGGATAAATGGAGTTGAATATCTGACCAATGCTCTTAACATCTGTTTTGTCTGGTGCAATGAATCTCTGTGATAACCCTTTGGGGCAGTTGTGTGAATTCTTTTCCGTGTAGTGAATGCTTCACTACATCTTTCCTAAGCATGCTCAACCCAGAAAAGTGCATAAAGCGTTACTTTAAGACTATTGGCAATGAGTGAACTGATCCACGATTTTAAATATCCCTTATAACCTAATACTTCACTTTATCCTGCACACTTCTCTAACTGGTGAGTTGAGAATTCAACAAAATTGTGCGATTGTGTGATGCACCATCACCAATTGAATACTACAGACAATGAACTGGAATCCCACTAAGCATATTGTCTTAACATAGGTTGTTCTGAAGCATGAATGGCATGCCACGTAGGGCTCGTGCACATTAATGAAGCCAGAGCATAAACTTTTATATCACAAAGGTAAACATGATGATCCTAGGAAAGGTAACCCTTAAAATTTTCTGTATAACTGACGTGTACCAATATTAGACACTTTTGTCGACAGTGAATGTTCCTAACATGGATCTCCATGCTCGATTTCGATTTTCCCTTGTTGTTGGTCACATGCTTGAGTTCCAGATTATTCTCCATTATCAACATCAACATCCAGTGCCCCGTTCTTTTTGCAAGATCTTCTAAAGATTGAAGTAGTTAGTTCTTGTCTGATTGGTTGATGCTTATATGCAGTCTAACCATTTGTAGGCTGAATGCAGAGCTCATAGGCAAGGGCAAACAAAGGGAGTAAATGTATATATTTTTATTGCAAAGGTGACTTTCTGTTTAATATATATTCTGTGAGATTCACTTGGGAAATTCTTTTTGCTAATTTTGCTTGATGCCTTGTAACCAGGATACTTCAGATGAGTCTCGATGGCAAAATCTTAATAAGAGTTTGCGTCAAGTTTCATCTACAATGGATGGGAAGTATGACGCTATACAGGCAATAGAGGTATTCTTGGAAAAGATAATATCATAGATCACTTTCATGCTCATTCATTTTGTGCATTGCATTGTTGTCCTTAACAATTATAACAAGCCTTGCAAATGCTAAATGCCATGCTCTTGTCTTTACTTAAATTTAAAAGCCTACAATTTAACAGAAGAAAATATTAAATCTAGAAGTTGACTTATGACATAAGTCAACTGATGTGGGGAAGCTCAATAACAAACACTTGCAGGTGGAGAGTTTTCAATCAAGAGCACAGTATGGGGATTTACCAAGAACCCTTTGAATGATCATTTTCTCTTTGCCAAGATACAATCTGTATATGCCTTATATCAAATAGAAGATAAAGGCAGTAATCATTTCACAAAACTAGTGCAGAAAATGCGAGATAATCACGCATATTGGTGAAAGTGGTAATTTTTTGGTTTTGGTACTTTCTCACTGTTGGGGTTGGCTGAGGGAGGACTTGGTCTCCCTCTATTTTCTTGTAGTCAGACTCATATTCTTAGATCTACTTAGGTAAACAGGGCAACCTGAACATGTAGTTTATTTCTCTAATCAAGTGGAGATTTAGATCTGTAGAGATTGTTTTATCCTCTGAAGGTATTTGTTCATACTCTAGTCCCCTTATATAGGTGCCTTTGATGGTGCGCTATTTGTTACTGTTTTATAAAACACAAAATGTATATGCAACTGACATCTATGATGTGTACTCCTGACAGTATTGTTAGCTGTATTTCTCTTGAAAAGTGACAGTAAGGTCTATTACCTCCAGTTTGGCTTTATTAGCATAATTTTGTCCTTGAACTTTGGTGCGAATGTTTTTGTTGTCTATTGATGGTAAACTTGTCTGGCAAATAGGTTGCTGATGTTTCTTACCTTGAGGAAATGGATGTCAGAGAAAAGAAGAGCGAGCATTTAACAACTGAGAATGCAGGAAATGGTGAAGTTGCTCGAGCAAAACCAACAGTAACTGAAAGCCAGGGCATTCATCTAGATTCAGATCCTGTTGAAGCTCATTCTGATACATACCGGGTTGATGATAAACAGGATGGAACTAGTTCATTCTTATCGAAATCAGACCTCCATTATACGGTAGGTATTGCATCGGCCGGGTGCCTATTAATATCTATACTACATTAAAGCCCCAATAATCTACAGAAGCTACCTTTGTCCACTCTGCACCTCATTTTTAACCCACAATCTCACTAGCTTCTCCTTTTTTTTTTTGGCTTGAAAAGTTTTTTAAAAGCTACTCGCTTTGATAAAGCTTAAGATTTAAGTGATATCAAAGAATTAGTCCAAAAAATTGCATGCTGTGAAGAGCTTCAATAACATTTTTATGTGACCAATCTAGTAATTGGTTTACTCGACATGCCTCTTATTTCTGATTTTGCATGATCTGGCCTTCTTTGGCTTGTCTGTATAATGGGAAGCCCACTACTTCCACCTTAGGGCATGAAGGATCTTCTTGTGGGGCTGAAGTTTCAGATGATGACTTTGCTTCTTCACATTGTATAGATGTTAATGAAGCCAGAAATCAGGACTTCAATGAGGAGGTATTACCTGGATGGCTGGATCTCTCGTTTTATACGAAAAATTTATCATACTTTTAATCTTTATTTCTGCACCCACAACTCTACC
This sequence comes from Nicotiana obtusifolia, assembly GCA_002018475.1. Classification (NCBI taxonomy): domain Eukaryota; kingdom Viridiplantae; phylum Streptophyta; class Magnoliopsida; order Solanales; family Solanaceae; genus Nicotiana; species Nicotiana obtusifolia. The sequence continues at coordinate 142,865 of MCJB01048128.1, read as the reverse complement.
TTCTTTCTTTGTTTTTGGAGGTTTATGTGGAACCACACTTACTCTGTTGCTCATGAATTTGAGAATGTAGGGAAAAGGTGCATCCCCTGAATTAGAAGTAAATGACGACATACTTGTAACAAGCAGCTCTGTCCAAGTACAGTCGCTCCGCTTTGAGGTAAATTTATATAGATTTTATCTAAAATCAGTATCACTTGTTTTTCCCCCCAAACCAGCTTTAATGTTGGGAAGGATTGAGGGGATGAGGGTTTGGCTGTTACGAGAGTCACAGTGTTCCAAGTTGATGAATCTACAGATCAGCATAAAGCTCATAACCTTCGTAATAAAGTGCTTACTGCTTGATATGAATGGAATTTATGCACTTTTTCTTGTGTAGCAGATGGTTATTATCTTGGACTCCTAAACTCTTTATGTTGCTTTGCATTTTTTTAAGATCATTTCTGTTCTTAAAAATGGTTAAAAAAGAATAAGAAATTGGTGTAGACATAGGTGAAGGTTTGTATTTTGAACGCCTTAGTTCTGCTTGGGTCTTGAGGCTTCTTTAGGATATTGCTTTACAATGCATTGTTAATCGGACATACTGGTAACAAGCAGTTCTTCCGGGGGGG
>MCJB01048128.1:76943-142237 GCA_002018475.1 Nicotiana obtusifolia | reverse complement strand
GGGAGGGGGGGTGATGTACATCTGTAGTTTGCTTTGTTGAAATTGAGTTAGTTTTGATTTTGTTGTGTGCTTGGACTTCTATGGTTTCAGGTCAGCCAATATACAGGAAGGATTCACCTGTACTCTTGTATTCCTGGAATTGATTCCAGGCCAAAACCACTTTTTAAGAATTTCCGGCCTGAGGAAGTTCATCATAAACTGCCTCTAAAGGAAGCTGAGAAAACAGCTTATAACAATATCAAGGATGATATGAGTTGTCGGTACGCTGTAGTGGAATTCCTCAAAGAATGGAGCAAGTTGAGTGCTATCGAACGAAGGAAATTAATTGGAAAGGCCTTGCAACTTCCATTATCTGTTGAATTGTCCTATTTAAATGAAAACCTTAACCACGATAATGGGGTACGTTATTTGCTTCTTTCTTTGTCTTTGGGTTTGTTCACCAATCATTGACCTTTCATTAGTGACCTACCTCTGCTTATATCTGTTTTGACTCTTCAGGGTTCGAAGGTTTTGAACTGTGCTTAACATGTAATGGGCTTTTCTTTCAGGGACTGCTGAAAGGTAGAAGTAAGAGGAGGACAACACCTTTGGACGAAATTAGCTATCCGTTACCACCAAATGCTGTCTGGAGGAAGGTCCGTCTTTGTACTGGGAAAGGGAAGCAAGAGAAGATATACATGCAGGGGTGGTCCGACAAGGATGAACCACTTTGCAAGCTTTGTCAAACTCCTTGCATGTGAGTTCAAAGTATCATTTTGGAAAACATGAGGAGGACAATTTTTGGGTCACTAATGCTTCATTGACTTTTCGTGTTCAGGAATAGCAATGCCAAAACTCCTGATTACTTTGAGGATCTCTTCTGTAGCTTGAACTGCTGCGAGGAGTATCACCTTAGAACTAATAAATCATCAATTCGTAATGTATGTTTTTACTTGTATCTTTACTAAAACGAGTTTTACCCTTGCAAGAAACCCTTTAATTGATCCCTGATACTTTTAGGCGCTTTTCCAAATTGAGCATGGCATTTGCACAAACTGCCGTCTAGACTGCCACAAACTTGTGGAGCGCATCAGACCGTTGTCATTTGAGAGCCGTGAAGAGTATATTGCCAAAGTAGCCCCAAATTTGGCAAAGCGTAAGAAATTGTAAGTTTACAGATTAGATTACATGGTTTTACATGCCAAGGTCTTAGTTGTTTTAATCAAATAGCTTGCTTTTCGGTGTGTACATGTATGTAAAATTAATAATGTGTGTCGAGGCAGTAGTTGGCTTGAGTTAAATTTCTACTAACCATCTCAAGAAAGAGAAATTGACAGCCAGTATCAGTTTTATGTTTAAGCAAAATGTGTAGCTTGTGCGTAACAAGGAACAATCCATTTTCCAGTGCCTTCTTTTTTAGTTAATTCTTTGTGTTCCTCCTGCTACTAGTTTCATTTTCTTCCCTTTGTCTGTTTAGTCCTTATTCAATTATTTTGTTTTATTTCTTTTTCCTTTCTGATGTTATTTGTATATTGAGTTTTTGGTATAAATTCATCATGGATATCTTCAGCTATTGATAACATACATATCGGTTTTTGTAGGGAAAAGGATCTATCCTAAGACATTTTGTTCTTCAAGAACGTAGAAAATAATACCAGTCTACTGATCTAGGAACTACATACCTCGATGGTTTACAGTTTCACTTTAATACTACACATTAAACAAACGGAGCTCTTGAGATGTTTAATTACCTAACTGTTCTTATGTGCTTAAATTGCCCCCTTTCCCCCAAAACACACACACATATAACATATAATCAACTTCAAACATATATGTTAAACTAAGGGAGCTTTTGGGGAGTTTAACTACTTGAACAGTTCTCAGTTGTTTAAACAATCCCCTGTACATCACAATACCCTTGGTCAAACTAGAAAGTTTGAAAAAGGGTGGGAGGGCGAGGACAAATACTCAAAAGAACTATCTACTCCATTTTGCTGCACTCGATGTATTTGCTGGAATACCAATTAATTCTTGCACTTTGCAGATTTCAAAAGCTTGTTCAGGACCCTATTGATGGCAATGCATGGCATGCCGATCACATAATACCTGTATATCAAGGGGGAGGTAAATGATAAGGCACTTGCAAATTTTTTGTTCAAGGGTCATCCTCTTGGAGTTCTTGATAGATTTACTCGGATAATCTCTGGTTCTTTCAACTCTCTCTTCTCATTTCTATTTTCTGTGGTAGCAAATTTTCCTTTCTCTTTCCCCTCACCCTCTAGCTTCCTCTTTCCACTGTAGTCCAAACCCATAGCTTCTTGAAAATCCACACCCATAGCTTCTTGTCTTTTGAAATTCTTGCAGGTGAATGTAGGCTAGAGAACATGAGGACACTATGTGTTGCTTGTCATGCTGATGTCACTGCTGCGCAACATACAGAGCGGCGTTTGACCAGACTTGTGGCAAAGAAGAAACTCAAAGCTGTCATGAGTAACCTCAAAAGTGCTAAGAAACCCAAGCAGAAGGTGGATGAAGCAGAGGTGTGCTTGTCTAGATTTCACTGGTTAAATCATGTGTAGCTTTATTAACTTATGCTCCATTTGTTATTAGAACTCTCATCTGGTCAGCTAGATTGTCATTTAGGTAAGGATCTGGGGAAATTATAATGGAGGAAAAGTACAGATATTTATCCAATTTAGTGGGAAGTATTTGCAAATTAATTAACCTTTAAATCATGTTTTCTATTGATGTGACTATCTTATATGCGGCACATGGCTCTAGGTTGTTGCCACGTACTATTATATGTAAGTTCTTTTTATATTTTGCTATGTATTTCAGAGTTCACGGCACTCTGACATTGAAGAGAACAAGGATGAGGATGAACTTCTAGTGAATGTTCCAGGGAGTTCATATTCTATTAGCACTGAGAGCAAAGAACAAGGAAATTCAGAATTGAAGACTAGCACCAATGATGATTTAGGTGAGGCGTCATAATGAATGACGGGCTGCTCGCTGCACAACTTGCCTCAGTCATGAAGAGAACCAATTATAAAATTTTTGGGATGTAATTACACTTATTCTTCTTGAAGAAATAAGAAAATGTGAGTGGGTTTCTGGATATTTAGGCGATCGAGTATATTATACGACTACAAGAAGCAAATGAATTGCACTATCCTAATCCTTGTCATATCGATTCTTGATCGAAATACCTGCATCTATTAATTCTTTTTTCTATATTGGGGTTGTCTTGTTTGTGCTTAATAATGCGCCTTTCGACCATTCGCTGCATAATTAATCCAGCTATCAAACACAGGTTGCCATGGTAATCATGCTCACCAAGACTGGAGCAAATGGGTTTATACAAATTGTTGTTGCTTAGGTCGAACCTGAGATCTCCAGGTTACTCCCATGCTTCAACCAAGACTTAGTCCATAATAATACCGTGAAAAAGTTCCTTCAATCCAAGGGTACAGTAATTGGAAGATGGAGATACTACCCTCCCAGAAGACATGAAAACTACAGTTGAGGGTTGGTTGATGCTGATAAGAGATACGCTACTTGCCAACATTTACAAAACTGCTTCTCTGTTTACCCTCCGAGAACTCAGTTTACAATTACCTTTATTATAGATAGGAACTTCTGGTTGTAACCACACTCGAAATGTTTTCGTCAGAAAAAGAGGGAGGGACTTTAGGATGTTAGTAGCGCAGTAATATATTACTTTAAGATCACTAAAACCAAGCAACAGCTGCTGCATCTATCTTACTACTAGTTACTAGTGCCTAAAGGAACCTAAATCCTCAATTTTAGTTCTAAGTAGATGTCAGCAGAGCAAGTGAAGACTTTCGAACTGCCACAGAAGTAGTATAAGCACTTAGCGGCTAAATCTTTCTTGAGCAGTTCCGAACAAATAACTAGTATATCACTGTAAAGAAGATTACAGCATCATATACCGTGCTTAATCAGCATTAAGCACTCAAAAGAATGGATATACTATACAGTAAGTAAATTCATAATTCTCCATTCTCGTTGCAGGTAACTGCAGCAAAAAACTGCTCTGCTTTATCAAGTACATCAGTAGATAATCTAGAGTGCAACATCCATGCGGCAGTACTCTCAGGCACAGATGAATTGCTCTTCAGGCTCTTGCCTTCACAAGGCTTCAACACTTTATTGTCTCTTAAGCTTCGGATTCTGCCAGTTCTAGTAGTTGGCAATGGACCACCTCTCTGGGAAAGGACCCTAGCATTACGTTGATTGTTGCGATTTGATCTCAGTGGGATGTCAACTTGAAGGCTTTTAGATTCAGGAACCAGCTGAGCAGATGCACCAGCCTCATCTAGTGATGGATTATTAGGTACTGTAAAAGAAACAGGTGAGGGAAGATTACTTCTACAAGCTTTCAGCAAAGCAAGGAGCATATCTGTGCTGAGTTCTTGCTGAATGACATCCTTATTTTGTTCGCATCCAAAGCAGGCAGCAACCATGGTACCCGCCAAGACTGGCATTAACTCGGGATCACTAAAGAACACAAAAGGCAGGTCGCATACCTGTGACACACAATCCACAGTTAAATACGTATATGTTTTAGGTGAAGTCTTAAGTTGAATAGAAGATTTACATACCTTGTGAAGAATTGTAGGGCTCTTTCCCCATCGAAGAACAGCTTGGTTTTCATGATGGAACAATGAAAAATAACTAAGAAGCGACAATGATTCTAGCAGCAGCAAACCAATCTGAGACACAGAATGCCCAAATAGAAAAGACTATATTAATCAGTCCTGTACTTTGACAAGAAGCAAATAAATGTGAAAACAGTGACTCCCAACAAAAGTCTAAAACACCATTAACCGTTAATGCTGCTCTCTAACAGGAAACTACAATTTTTCCTAATAAAATGCTGTATCCAAGGAACATTCTCATTCAATTCTGGAATCCAGAAAAAGTCAAACAAGACTGAGATACCTCAACATCACAAGGGATAAGTTCATAACTTATTTGAACAAGGCCAGGAGGTGGTAATTATGGACAATACTACAACAGGGAGCCATCCAATCACCAAGATCCGTTTTGCTATTGATTGACCTTGTATGTTTAAGATCTTTTATGTTTTATGCGAGGGTAAATATCTTTTATTTTATAAGGTACATGATATTATTAGCAATGGGAAAGCTCCCGTATACAACAGGTATACCAAAAAGGTAGAGAATCTACAACGCAACGGGTAAATATCTGCCGAGCTATTTTTCATAAGGTTTCTGCCTCAAGATCTATCTTAATCGGAGAAGTTCACAGGGGTGTTTAAATTGCTGGCTTGCTGTTTTGACATTTAGATTTCTGTCACGTCAGAAAAGTTACAGAAGCTTCCAGACAAACCAAGTCTATCCAATGTCTAACCCATGTTTGAAGAATGAGGCGTCAAGAAAGTCCTTCCCTGGAAGAAAATATCTGAAGATCCTCTTCTTCCTTTTCATTACAAACAAAGCGAAGGAGCTACTTTTAGCCCTTTCAAGAAGATGAAGGCCCACGTAACACTCGGCGCTAACACTCCCAAATCTGGAAATCCTTCTTTCCAAAACCATATTTGATGATATAAACGCGAAGTTTTATACAATGTTGAGCATCTATTTAGACCTTCACAGAGTAAAAGCCTCATGCTGTGTCTTCTCATTACTAGATGGTTGCAATACACATCTAGGAATTCCGAATTTAATTATATAATTTACACTCCTTTATCAAAGAAATATTATTTATACAAGAAAATTCGGTGTTTCTAAATACGTATGACAACCATCGAGTAATACACTGACAATCTTTCCTATCGTCCATTAGCTTAAATGGTAAGCAAACTTGAGTTAGGATTTCTTTCCAAGTGAAAATGGACAATCTCTCTTGCACTTCCTACCCTCCAACCAAAAGACACGGTAGCTTTTCAAGACTAGCATAAACAGCACCTTTCTAAGTCCAATAAACTTGTGAGGTGTACAATTTGAAGGCCAAAACATGAAGCAAAAGCATCAGAAAGAAACCTGGTCAGTTGCTGCCGCCCACTTGCTCGTGCAATGAGAGAGAAGAAAACTCATCAAGTGAAAGAATTCCATCTTCAGATCTGGTCGGGCCTGTGATCCAGAAAAGAGAATAAAGAGTCACTTTATTAACATCTAAAACTTTTAGAAAGGGAAAGTTGATGTAAAAAATTCCAAATTGACTTACGAGCATCCTCTGGACAAAAGATATGTCTATTAATGCTAAATTGTTCAACACTTTTAGTATACCAGTTGCCACATCTTCAAAATTGGATGGAAGGACAAATGATGCCTGCAAAGAGAGGTTTCAGTAAGAATAAGTGGTAGACACAGAGATAAGCAGACTATGAACGCAAACTCAGGGTTAGGTTTAATCTTCCTTTAACATAGGAACAGTTTCAAACAATTACTCCCCGTACTAGAATGATTCAATGTTACATGCTTACAATAGAGACATTTAGTAAAGAAGACAACAAAGTAGCAAACAAATGAGAGTTCGACGAAATCCTAATGCTTACAGATAAAGCCCAGTAATATTCATGGACTACAAAATTGCACAAAATCAGAGCCGTGCAGAAAACCTCAAAGATGGATTTTACAAACAAATTTAATGAAATTCACGAAGTTCACCTGTTCAGAACATCTATTGTTAGCCTGCAATAAAACAGCTGTCAACATTGATGGAAGACAAACTAAGCCAGTCTCAGATATGGCAGAAAGAAGAAACTTTACAGCCTGCTTCAACACTGATGTATTTCCACTGATATGACCTTTACTATTATCTTGAGATTTCTTCTCGACCATCTGAAGGGTATCATATGTCACGATGGTTGTAGATTCCTGCAATACATCTGCAGTTTCCGTATTAGCAGCAAGTAAGTCAACTTTGTCAGAGTTCTGATCAATTACAACCGAGCCCTCATTTTCTTTTATCTTAGAAAATTCATCCAGGGGCCTATCCTCCGGTACATCCGGCAAAGACGAAGCTACACCTCCATTTACTGCGGGAAATACCAATTTACCATCATTCTGGGAATTGCACAAAGGAGAAGAAGACTTCAAGTCTGCAGCTTCAGCAAGTTCGATGTCGTTCTTTTCATTACTTCGAGTTGATACAGTAGGAAAGTTTTTACATGTTATTGAAGACACATTTCTGAATCTGGATGTAAGAACTGCCAACAGATTTACGCCAAGGAGGATTGAAGAAGGGAAAGGTGAACCTTCTACAGGTGGTCTATCATAAAGTGCAAAAAGATCCCGTAACCGGTGAATAACTTGGTATGCAATTACAAGCTCAATCAAACCATTTTGCAGTTGAAGGGCACGTTCATCCGAACTTGCATGACCAATGATTGCTGCAGCAGTCCAAAGGAAACCATCCAGAATTTCAGAGATTAACTCCAATCTGTCAGTTGATGTCTTACAGGTAACCAGGTTGACAGAAGCAGAGCCATTTGATGAGGCTGCAATTTTGATGTAGTTTTCAAGTGCTGCCGCCAACATGGGGATTATAGGGGGCAGTAGATTCTGAGCAAGAAAATAACCCTTGTTTGCAGCAGCTGAAAGTACAACCTTCAGAAGCCTTAGAAGGTACAATGTCACCTGGCAGCTTTCTGGCTTTGATGTGTGAGATGCGGGAAGTGCAGAAGCAATAAAATCAACCAAACCAGCTTGACGAGAAGCCTGCAGCTCAGCATCCCTTCCCTCCAAAAACTAGTTACAAAAAAAATGCCAGAATCAATAAGCTACTATTATTTCATGAAACAAAGTTGACCCATTAAAGCCACAATATTTTCAAAAACTGATTCTAGCCAAAACATTGTTTTATGTTGCAGTTATTCATGGCAGGATAAACAACTTTTTTATCTTAATACCACTACATTGTCATTGAGAATTAGAAGGTAAGTGAAACAAACTTCGCATAGAAGTGAAATATATCACCTTAACTATTTCAGCTGTTATTAGTCCAAAGCTTGCAGCCCCTTCTTTTCTTGCTTGACGAAGTCTTTGAAGTTCTTGGAGCCACTTCGCAATCTTCGCCCTCGCATTTGCCACTGCAGTTCTATACACAAAACCTGCATTTTCAGTACCGCCGATTGAAGGCTCAGGAAAATCATATTTCAATGCCATAAGTCGTTGGCGAATTCTTTTGATCCTTCGTTTTAATGAATGCTGGGTAGCCATGTGGCCAGTTGCAAGCGTAGAGCCTTCAGGAGCAACACCACTATTTTCGTTATTATCTTCACAGTTACTGATTGGCGTAGATCTACCTTGTCCCTCCTTAGCCACAGAACGACGAAATAATGGCGAAGACTGATCTCTGAAGTCCATTGAAGCTCTTTCGCGTATTTGCTCCAGATAAATTTTACGACGCTGTTCACTTTCTCTGAGTCTTTCAGCTAACTTCTGGGCCAGGAGTTCAGCTTCCTCCTGTTGAGCTTTGGCTCGAAACTCCTTTCTACGCATCTGTTCCATAGCCTTTGCTTCGCGTGCAGCACTTGATGCTTTACGCTCCTCTTCCCTTCTTACCTGTGCCTCTTCCTTTTTCCTCTGTGTCTCTGCAAGGCGCTGCAACTTTTCTGCTTCAATTAGTTTCTTGCGTTCCAAAACAGCTTCTTCCCTTGCCATATCTTCTTTCTGTTTAGTTTTTAGCACTTGAAGCTTCTCAGCCCTCCTCAACTCAGAATCATGGAGTTTCTGCCGCAATATGAGCTTTTTATTCCCTTCATTGAGTGAAGTAATGAATCGAACTTCATTTACTTTTATGCTTTCATCGCCCGCCCTTCTCACAACTTCAGCTAGGTAAGCTTCATGTCGGGATTCACTGCGCTGGTGCCGAGCATGCATCACCTCTCGCAATTTCATACTACGCACGGATTGCCATTCATTTACACGGTTCAGCTTCTCAGATGTTCGTTGAAGCTTTTGAACTCTCTCATTTTCAAGCTCACTTCTAATTCTCATTGCACGTGCATGCTTTTCTTCCGCTTCTCTTTTTAAGTCAATAGCTGACTTCTTCTTTTTCTCTGGAGACATGAGTTTGTCGTGCAAAATGCGTGCACGCTCTGCACTTTTCCTACTCATGCCAGGTGAATGCGAGAAACGAGATGAAACTCGGTATGGAGTGGAGAGTACATCTTCCCAGTTTCGCTTCTCCTTCCAAGCATCCATGGATCTCCAGGAGCTTCCATTTCGCTTTTCCTTGTCTCTTTCAGAATGTCTCTTCAAGTGATCTATTGGCTTTAGATTTTTCTCATTGTCTCTCTTGTTCTTTCCACTGAAAGATGAAGACACCCCCTCCTTAGGAGGTAATCTAGATGTATGAGAAGCAGACTTTCCCGAATCAACATGCCTCTTCTCTCTACTCAAATTACCCAGAGAAGAATTAGATGCATTACTCTGCTTCCTACTTTTTTCTAATGAATCCCTTGAACTGCTTTTTTTGTCGCCTTTCTCATCATATGTCTCCACAACACTAGAACTTCCACAATGATGATCATAACAATTAGATGCCATTTTCTCCATCACTGTAGCTGACAAACTAGTTCTTTCATGTTGAATTTTTCGAAAAGCCTCAAGAGATGAAGCCAGTATTTCTGCCCTGTGTGGTGAAGTTGTCATCCGGCGGACCTGCACTTAGAGGAAAGATCATACCACTTTAACAGTTTGTCACAAGGAAAAAGGAGTAGATAATCAATTTATCCATGTATCTCTGTATGTATAATAAACATTGATAACCAGGGTGGGCATCAGGTAGTTCTGTTTGGATTCTGAAAATTTTGGTTTGAAGTTTCAGTTTTCAAATTTAAGATAATTACAATCCAAATCTAAAGACTGGTTAAGTTTTTTAGAGTTCAGTTGCGGGATCAATAGGTTGGGTTATTTCGGATTTGTGGTTTAGGCCTATCAGTCTGGCTGCTTCTTACGAAAAAAGTGACCTCCAAAAAAGTATCCATAACTGCCCTAGGGCTTAGTTCAAGTGGCAGAGGTTGAGGAACTTGCGACTTGGGTCACAGATTCGAGCCCAGCACCAAACGATCTAAGCCTAGTATTTAAGTGGAGAAGATTAGGGAGGGGGGCCCATTATCCTTTGAGTTTTGAAGGCTGCGATTGTTCCTAATTGGTTGGCCCCAGAGGAATTTCTTGGTCATTAAAAAAAGCTTTTTTTGGTCAATGGAAAAATAGGGAATTAGATTGAACTGGACCAATCGCGTGATTTTTTAATGAAACAAAAACCTTGTAAATCGAACCGAATTAACCTAAAATGGATGGAACTGACCGAATGTACACCCCAATTCGATCTCCACCATTGCTAGTGGTAGGTTACATCAAAGACAGTGGCACCTGCAGCTTACGAATTCTAGATCAGCCTTCAGTGAAAAAAAATCCTCCCCCCCCCCCCAATAAACACACACAAATAAGGTGCCAAAGAGGGCGATGTTGTCATGATTGTTCATCCAATTACTATCGAATAGGTAAAAATAAATGAAAAGAAAATTCAAGAATCCCAGTGTTCTTGCCTGCTGGGGGAAGCATATTTGAAAAGACAGAATATATCCCTCCGTTTAACGAGCTGAAGGACTTCCCTGGCCCAAACTGCGGGCGCTACCAGTACCCAAAAACCAGGTAAAAGACATGCAAAACCATTTCTTTAGCATAGATGGAATATAATAATGACTGGCCAGCAGATATTCTTGGTATGCATGCATGCATTCAAAACTGCAGTTTTTCAACTTCCAAATGGCTGAGATTGATTTGTTTATGTGTTGTGTAATTTTTTACAGTTACCAATTTAAAACATTGAAAAATGAGAGCTAGAGTACTCACCTCCCATGAGAGAGCATGTGGTCTGCGATGGTTAGACTTCATGGTCAGAGGTGTTCCATCAGTCGCATGAGAACTGGATTTTTTCAGTCTCTCAAATTCCGCCACTCTTGAACTCAGTTCTTTAAAATCAGATGCAGCTTCTTCAAGAACAAGAATAGACTCTTGTGTTTGCTCCAGGTCACATTCCAGTTCACAGAGTAGGTAGAGTTCATCTACTGCCCGATTAAGATTCTCAAAGAGAAAGCACCAGAGGCGTTGCCTGAACCTTTCTTTACTTTCACCAATGCCTTCTGCATCAATACTGCTCAAGTTAGAGAGTGATAAATCCTCAACGATTGAATCAACTCGTTTGCTCCTAAACTCTTCACTAGGAGACGCCAAGTAAGGCTGCCCAACCTTTCCTGATCCTCCTTTATCAGGTGGCACTGGCTCAGAATCCTGTGAAGCGACCACTGTTTTTATTTTCTGATCAACACTAGGCACTTCAGGGATTTCCGTGCAAGCCTCTTCAGATTCGACACTGTGCACAGTTACCCCACTGCGCCCTTCTCTGGCAGCAATGTTAAGCTTTTCGCCAGGACTGTTGCAAGTGTCACCTTTTTCAAGCTGGGTATGTCCACATTGCCCTCCAGAAAGAGGAGAAGCAGCAGAAGCATTAACATCTTCTGAAGATAAATCCTTCAACTTCACACAATTTTTTTCAACAGCTTCAATCTTGGGAGACAAAGGATTCGAGCTGACAACTTGATGGCTTTCCTCAGTAACCAATCTATTTTTCTCTAGATCAGTTGGAGAAGTGTGTACAAACGAATCACTTGTTTGATCAGCTTTTGCACTAAGCAGATCATGGTTTTGAATGTCACCGAACTTAATTTCTGCTTGGACAGTACTTCCAAAATGAGATGTTAGAGCTCGATCATCCAAGTCACCCCACTTGATTTTTGGTATGATGTCATGGTTAATTATTTGAGGATGTTCCTGACTGACTCCTTGATTGGAATCCGTTGGGAAACCTAAACTAACAGAATTACTACTGTGACTGACCACACATTTATCGTGCACAATCACTGCATCTTCCTTCGGAATTGAAGTAACGTCATCATGTTTAATACAACGTCCACTTCCTTTTGAATGCTGAACGGCAGATTTAAGATTTTCACTTTTTACACTCAATGAAGACCGATTTTCTGGATTGCAAGAAGCAGTTCCTTGAGATAATCCTCCAACCCAACCATGTAGTGAAAACTTTGAACTGTGCCTGTGCTTCTGCACGAGAAGTCGACACATTGAATAACAAATAGACAAATTTTAATTGGGCCAAACGCAAGGCACTCTACATTATTGTTGATGAGAAAATTGCAGTTTAATCCTGATACATATAGCATCTGTTAATGACAAGACAACGGAGCATACAAGAAATAAGGCATTCAAATTCCAGGAAAGGTTGATTTATTGGTGAATCTCCTAAACACAGAATTGCCAGAACTGTCTTTGCCTGTTTTTCTCTCTTTTTACTATTTCCTTTCTTCTTCTTTTTTGGATGTTTTGCAAACATGTATTGGTATTAGCCACACATTCTATTCCATTCAAACCATTGCACTCAGTGTTCTGTTAAACAATGTTTTTTTGAACAACAAACCAGCAATAAACACTTAATATCGTGAATCTTAGATGCCCCTGGTCTTCCATTATCTGCTTTCACCCCAGAACAGCGGAACCACCCCATGCAGTGAAAAGAAGTGAAGGGATAGAGGGACATCCCAGTTTTTGCAATAAGATAAATCCAGCACTTAAGAAGCATGTACACACCACTATGGTCGCTAAAACGTACAAATGGAATTATCAGAAAGAGAAAGTGGAAGATTATAGATGAAGCACGCGATAGAAAAATACAAATGTAAGAGTATTTCATTCAATAAATTTCCATTTCAGCTTCAGCAATAAGATAAAGAGAACCTATTCAGCTGCCCTTCATTTCTCTATAGGGCTTTTCTTTGGTACCGATAACAAGAAAGAAAATATAAAACTAGCCCAATTAAATCACCATCTCTTCACTAAATGCAGGTGAATATGGCCAACTCTAGTGTAATCCACCATTCCATATTTCAGAAACATATTGAAAATGATTAGTTCTTTCTCAAATAACTAAAATGTAACTAATCCATCTACATGAATTCAAGAAAAGTTCAATCCTTTGATACTTTTGTAATAAAAGAATACCTAAAACACCAGATTATCAGGAGGTACATACTCGACATTAGGCCAATGACACAACTCAAACACCATTATTAATGATTTGCATTCTAATAGTAAACCCATTTTCATTCATCATCTTTCAGCTTAAACATAACATTAAATGATTTAAAAGCTGAATTAATTAATATTGAGAGATGGATGTGTGAAAAGTTCAGACCTTTTTAACTTGCATCCAACCAGAGCCTTCTTGATCATCCCTTCCTTCAGTGCTCTCCATTAAACAACAATAGATTCCCAACCCCAAAATAAAATACCTTTACATTAATCACTAATTTGCAACACTAGTAAAAAGATATAAAAAGAAACAATTTCTCCCTCAATAAATAAATAATGTGATCCTTCTGAACAAAAAAGAACGCCTTTCCTAATATTATTAAAAGATACAAGCTCTAAATATATTTTTTTTAAAATTAAAAAAAGAATGCAGAACAGCGAACGAAATATGATTTGGAGGAAAATGGGTATCCAAATTCGATAAAAGTGGGGCTGAAATTTGAGTAATAAAGGAAGAGTCTAGATAAAAAGAAATAACCAGGAATGAACTTTGTTGGAAACTCCAAAGTGCTGAACTTTTAATCGTTGTTTTTCTTCCTTTAATTTTTTCCAATTTTCTAGGGTTTTGGGAGAGTGATGACCTCCATTAAAGAACCAGGCCGCATAAGAGAATGTGCTGAGAATAGTGAAATTAATTTTTTTATTCCGGGGGGCATTGATTTTCTGTGAGGAAGAAGATGGTGTCTTCGTGACTTTATTTTTTTACTAATATATCCTCAAATTTTGTCCATATTGACATTGAGGTCCCCAATCTTTTTTTTTTTTTTTTTTCCCCTTTAACCAAGTCTTCCATATCTCCATAATGATTGAACTTTAAGCCAATCACAAGGTTTCCAATTGTTAAAGGGTGGGGCCCCTTTACAATCGCTGGAATTCTGGCCCCTATGGTCTAGGGTTCGAGGACGGTGGAGAGAATGAGCAGGTGTTATGTTAGGGATTTTTTTTTTTTTTTGTATTTTATGTTTGGTTTATTTTTTGTATTTTTGTTTCCTATTTGATATTTGAATTCGTGTCCTAAAGTTTAACATTACGAGATAAAATTGATATTTAAATTTGCGTATGAATTCAACATTGGGAGGTAACTCCTTTCTGACCAAAGACTTTATATTCAGAACTTAAAATTGAGACTTCTAAACAAGAATGAATGAATATTTATTGTTTCACTACAACTCTATTGATTCGTTAATGCCAAAAAAGAACAATGTACATCTATGTGCTTGGGTTATTTAATTCTCTGGCTAAAAATAATTAAACAAAACTAGGAGTTAACTTATTCTCCCCAAAAAAGAAAAGAATGCCCCTTGCCTTCTTTTTGCTCCCTTCCTTTTCATATCGAGCAGATGTTTCAATTGAAATTTTGGTTTTCAGAGATCAAATTTTAATCTGAATAGCTAGCATTGAATGCAAGAACTAAAGAAACTATCTCATACTAATAATTTAACCATAAACTAAATTACTTCCTCGGGGTAATTTAGTAAAACTCATTTTAATATTTGAAGACATGTACAAGGGAGCGAAAACTCGAATGAGGACTGCGAGAAGTGACTCGGATTATTTTCCTGGAGATGGGGCTGCATCAGGGATCGTCGTAGCTTGTTTTTATTTGCCTTAGCATTAGGTGTGTTGACCCGACACATACAAAGGAAGGTGTCATGGTGTATGCTATTCGTTGATGACATATTACTACTTGACGAGACGCTAGGCGTAGTTAACGCTAAGTTGGAAGTTTGGAGACAGACGCTGGAGTCCAAAGGTTTCAAGTTGAGTATGTCAAAAACTGAGTACTTGGAGTGCAAGTTTAGTGATGGATTGCATGAAGAAGAAGTGGAAGTGAAGATTGACACTCAAGTCATCCCAAAAGAGATAGTTTCAAGTATCTTGGAGCTGTTATTCAAGGCAATGGGGAGATTGACGAGGATGTTATTCATCGTATTAAAGCATGGTGGATGAGATGGAGGCTCGCTCTGGGGTTTTTTGTGATAAGAATGTGCCACCTGGACTTAAGGTCAAGTTCTACAGAGTGGTGGTTAGATCGGCTAGGTTGTATGGGGCTGAGTACTGGCCTATCAAAAAGTCCCGTGTCCAGAAGATGAGAGTAGCTGAAATGAGGATGTTGAGATGGATGTGTGTGCGTAACAGGAAGGACATGATTAGGAATGAAGTTATCAGGGATATGGTAGGAGTGGCATATGTAGAGGTGTTAGGTTGCGGGAATCTAGGTTGAGATGGTTCGGGCATATGAAAAGAAGAGACATAGATGCACCGATCAGGAGGTGTGAGTGGTTGCCCATGGCGGGTCTGCGGAGGGGAAGGAGTAGGGCTAAGGAAGTATTGGGGAGAGATTATTAGACAGGGCATGTCATTGCTTCAATTTACCGATGATATGCCCTCGATAGAAAGGTGTAGAGGAAGAGGATTAAGGTTGTAGGTTGACAGTTAGTAGTGTGTTCATCCTAGGCTTACCAGTAGTATTAAGACTATTTTTATATTATCTTAGTCATGGTTCTTTATTATTATATGTTGTGGTTGTTGTTGTTGTGGTTGTTGTTGTTATTATTGTTGTGTCGTTCACGCTCGTCACCAGAATACATTGTTGTCATTTTTGTTTACTACTTGGTTGCTTTATCTTATCTCTGTTGTTTTCTTGAGCCGAGAGTCTATTGAAAACAACCTCTCTATCTTTATAAGATAGGGGTAAGGTTTGCGTATACACTACCCTCCCCCAAGACCCCATTTATGAGATTTCAACGAGTTTGTTGTTGTTGTTCATTCTAATATTTAAACTTTAAGTATATCTTAATAAAAAAAAAAGTATCAAAAAACTAAAGTGAGACCGATAATAAGAGACATGAAATTAGCTCGCAATCATCACATGATGACAAATAGAAAAAATTAAGAGCCCGTTTGGATTAGCTGATTGGAAATAGTTGATAAGCTTGAAGTGCTTAAATTATTTTTGAGTGCTGAAAATAATTTTTTAAATAAGCATTTACGGGTTTGGATAGACGTGCTGAAACTGATAATAAGCAGTTTGATATGTTTGGTAGAAAAGTGCTGATAAGTTGTACTATTATTAAAATAACTAAAATATCCTTAAAAACTTTACAAAAGATTATAAATTAAAGAGTTTCTTTATAAATAAAAGGATGAATAACGAATATAGAATGAAGAAAAAGTTAAAAAAATTATTTTGGAAAAAAGATTTTGTGAATTAAAAAATATTATTAAGGATAAATTAGTAAAAGCTTCGGTCAAACTAAAATTACTTATAAGCCGAAAAGTCATAAGTTGGGGTGACTAAGAGCCCATATGAATTAGCTGATTATAAATAGCTGATAAGTTTAAAGTGCTGAAACTGATCTTTTAAATAAGCATTTACATGTTTGGATAGGTGTGCTGAAACTAATAATAAGCAATTGATGTGTTTGGTAAAAAAGTGCCCATAAATTATTCTTTTGTTAAAATAACTAAAATATCCTTAAAAACTTCAGAAAATACTATAAATTAAAAAGTTTCTTTGTAAAGAAAAAGATGAACAAGTAATATGAAATGAAAAGAAAGTTAGAACATTTATTTTGGGAAAAATATTTTGTGAATTAAAAAATATAATTAAGAATACACGAGTAAAAGTTTTGGTCAAACTAAAAGTGTTTATAATCTGAAAAATCATAAGTTGGAGGTGACTAACTTTTGACTTATGGTTGATTTTAGCTTATGAGCACTTTGGGTATTTACCAAACGCATAGATAAGTCAAAAGGTGCTTATAAGCCAGTTTGACCAGTTTATAAACTTAGCTAAACACCCTCTAACTCATGATTATGGCTGATTTTAACTTATACGCACTTGGCTTATAAGTACTTTGAGTGTATACCAAACGCGTAGATAAGCCAAAAAATGCTTATAAGCCACTTTGACCAACTTATAGGCTTAGCAAACACCCTCTAAACTCTTGAGGGTGTTTTGATATATCATGTTATACTATATTATAAGCATGAAGATCAAAAGTTAAATGTGAAAGACTAAAATAACCCTATAATATTATTGGACTTTTATGCCTTTGAGAGTTATATTAATATTTAATAATACATCCAATATTAATAAAAAAAATATGTAAGCTATAAAAGTTAGTTTTGTAACATTAAAATTGCCTTGAGATTGTCAAAGAATTTATTAAGGTACATGTATCTAAATTCTTCACTATACAAAGTTAAGCTCTTTAACTTCCCATGCGTATAATACTCCCTCCGTTCACTTTTACTTGTCCACTATAAATATATTTTCATTTTTACTTGTCCACTATAACAAATCAAGAGAAAAATAATCTTTTTTTATTGTTTACCATTATCGTTAACTACTCATTCCCCAAATCAGTTCCCAAGACTTTTGAAAATTTTATCCTTATTATGAGTAAAATTATAAAATATATTTCATTTATTTTTTCTAAAAGGGAGTCAAAACTGGACAACTAAAAATAAACGGAGGGAGTAATTTTTAGAGATACCATTTACACTTCTTATATTTTATCTTCTTCTTCTATTTTTTAAGCTTAAATATTCAGATTGTTATGACTTTTAAATAAATTTTTTTTTATAAATGCAATCATGATCAAAGTGTTTAGCATTTAGGTACAAAATAATGTAATTTTGTTAATTTTGTACTAATTATATGGGATATACGTATAAAGCACGTGTGCAGGAATTAGTATAATAAAATTGTGATGAAATCTTGATTTTAGTTCAAGAAGAGTTGCAGATTAAGGCTGGCTATTGGTCCGGTTTCAACTGGACCGGACCGATTAGGGACCGAAAAAACCGGACCAAATAAAGGAGGGAGGCTAGTGGTCCGGTGGCGACACGGTTCAAGGGTTTAGGACCGGATCGACCGGTAAAAATTTGGGCCGAAACCGGACCGGACCGTCTCGGACCGGACCGGACCGGTTCGGCAGTGCAATGGATTTGTTTAAATTATAGCCGTTGCCAACGAATATATTGAGGAAATAGCTGTTGGACAACGGCCGAAAACGGCTAGTTTAACCCCATAACCTCCCCTAACTATTTTTTCTTATAAATACCCCATCATTTCATCATATTATTCACAAAAATCATCAAACTCTCTCTAATTCTCTCAAAATCATCTACAATATTGCTATTTTATTACTTTGGCTACTTGTCTAAATCTAAATTCCACAATTTTGGTTATTATTTATCAAGTTTTACTTGGAGTTGCTAACTTGCTATCAATTGAAGGTTCAAGTTTCAACTTCATCTCAATTATACGGCTATATTGGTTGGTCGTTCCTATCTCTACTCTTTAATTATATTTTTATGATATATTTATTTTATTTGCTATAATTATAATTATGTCTCAAAGAGGTTCAATTGGAACTAGTAGTGGGGGGCGGGCACGTGGTCGTTCGGGAAATAAGGGTAAAGGAATTATTGGTAGTTCTAATCAACACGTAGAGGAAAATCAATATTATCATGATTTTAGCTCCTTTAATCCTCTTGATTCACAAAACGTAGAAACGGACTTTAATTATGAAACTGGGCTTAATTTAGAAGAACAACGTGAATTTGAGGCTAGTCCACCTGAAGTTCAGTCCGACTTGCCTCCTCCCGTACCTCCCACTAGAGCCTCGGTTCAACGTAAGGATAGATCTGAGGTGTGGGAATTTGTACAGAAGAACAAGGATACGCAGACGGCCGTTTGTGGTCTTTGTGGACATGTGTGGATGTTTAGAACTGGGGGTAATGAAGGTGGGACGGGTAAAATTAGAACTCACTTATTAAAAAAACATCCCAAGGAATGGTCAAAGCGGGCGGAGGGTATTTATCTTGGAACCGAGCATGGGAGGGTAGCACATGACGCATCCTCGGGTATCCAAACTAAATATAACCCTACAACAGGAGGAATTCTTAGTTACGATAAACAAAGGGATAGAGAAAATATTGCTAAACTAGTTGCGGTAGAGGGTTTGCCTTATAGTTTTCCTTCTTCTACTGGTTTTGTTCGATATATCCAAGCTACATATAATCCTTCCTTTAAAGGTTTTCCAAGAACAACCGTAAAAAATGATATTATAAAATTTAAAAATGAATATAGAGATTATTTAAGATATTTATTTGATAACTTTGACACTAGAGTATGTCTTACAACTGATATGGGTCGTTCAACTAATAACTGCGATTATATTACTGTTACTGTTCATTGGATAGATCCTGATTGGGTCTTCCAAAAACGTATAATTGCATATAAAGTAGTTGATGAACCCACACGGGAAATTATATTTCCAAAACTGTTTCATCTATTTGTCGTGCTTATTGTTTGACTAATAAAGTTTTTAGTATTACAGTAGATAATGCTACGAACAATACAGAAGCACTTAGGAATTTAAGACCTATTTTAAACCCCCCTTTTGAGGAATTTTTTCATGTTAGATGTGCATGTCATATATACAACTTAGTAGTCAAGGATGGTCTTGACTTATTTAGCAACATTATTGAAAAAGTTAAAGTAGCTATTGCCTTTATTTTTAGAAATAAAAATCAACAAAGAAAAAGAGAATGAGAAAGAAAATGTATAGAATTAGGAATGCCGATTAGGAGAGTTCCAAAAGAAGTTTCTACTAGGTGGAACACTCTATATGAAGCATTAACGGTTGCTTATGAATATAGAGAACCAATAACTCAAATGTATAATAAATATTTTATGGATATTTACCACCTTAAGGAGGAAGATTGGATCCTTGTTGAACATCTCCTCCAGTTTTTAGAAAAATTTTATCATGCTACTTTAGAATTTTCTAGACAGTATTATCCAACTACTCCTACTATGTTATACTATATAGCTGGCATATCCGAATTATTAAAATTATATAGGCAATACGCTTCATATAAAATGGTTGTAGAGGCCATGATTGAAAAGTTTAAAAATATTTTTTCCCAATTCCTCAACTTTTTTACATTGCTTCTGTGTTGCATCCTGTATTTAAATTAAAGTTAATTGAATGACTTGTTCGGGAAATATACACAAATTTAGATATTACACCTGTTGAAATTGCAACTAACAAGTACCCGAGTGTAGATGTTGCTCGAGGTAAAGTTTCTACCGATTTTCAGGCTGTTTTCGCAAAGTACAGAGCTTGGGCGGAGAGTGCTACACCAACTGCACCTATACTTTCAACCGGTGAAAGTACTTCTCAAGTAAGCAAACGACATGCTGGGATGAGCAGCTTCGGAGGACTTGATCAGAGGCTGCTTTCAGAACAAGATGACTACGGGGAGGAATACAGCGAGTTCCAAGTCTACTTGATCCAGTATCCGAAGAAACTGACAAGTTTTGGAACTCACGATCTATTGAATTACTGGAAGAGTCAAGAAGCACAATTTCCAATACTCTCAAAAATGGCCCGCGATATCTTGACAATTCAAGCGTCATCTGTTGCATCGGAGAGCGCTTTCAGCCAGGGAAGATTTTAGATTGGAGATCATCGACATTCACTGAGATAAGAAGCAATGGAGACAGGAGTCCTATTCAGAGATTGGATCAGAGCAAAGCGAAGAAACTTTGGAATACCGGAGCTTCCACAGAAAAAAGATAGAGCATACATGGATCAAATATTGAGCGACGGAACAAGCGAAGAAGGGAATCAAACCAACGAGACGGAAGATGAAGAAGATCAAGAAGAAGACGACGACGAACCGGAACAACAACAACTTGTTCCAAAGGAAAAGCCTACAGCTATATTAAAAAAACTAGCGAGCATGTTTAAAAGAATGTAATTTTATACATCAAATTACATATTAATAAAATTGCTCCTAGTTCACATCACAACTCTTGTGTTCTTATATTTTATAATTTTACTAACTTTGAATATATTTCAAGGTTTGAAATTTGAATCTAATTATAAATTTTGAAACTAATTCAAAATTTGTAAGAATATTATTATAACTTCTTTAATTCTAAGTTTTAACTTTGAAACATATTTTTCATTTCAAATATATATTCAAAGTTAGTAATATTTAGTTGTTATATTTTGAAAAACTTATAATTTCCTTCTACTAAACTACTACAAATTTATAATTTTACTAACTTTGAATATATTCAAGGTTTGAAATTTGAATCTAATTATAAATTTTGAAACTAATTCAAAGTTTGTAAGAATATTATTGTAACTTCTTTAATTCTAAGTTTTAACTTTGAAACATACTTTTCATTTCAAATATATATTCAAAGTTAGAAATATTTAGTTGTTATATTTTCAAAAACTTATAATTTCCTTCTACTAAACTACTACAAAATTTATAATTTTACTAACTTTGAATATATTTCAAGGTTTGAAATTTGAATCTAATTATAAATTTTGAAACTAATTAAAACTTTGTAAGAATATTATTGTAACTTCTTTAATCCTAAGTTTTAACTTTGAAACATATTTTTCATTTCAAATATATATTCAAAGTTAGTAATATTTAGTTGTTATATTTTCAAAAACTTATAATTTCCTTCTACTAAACTACTACAAATTTATAATTTTACTAACTTTGTATATATTTCAAGGTTTGAAATTTGAATCTAATTATAAATTTTGAAACTAATTCAAAGTTTGTAATAATATTATTGTAACTTCTTTAATCCTAAGTTTTAACTTTGAAACATATTTTTCATTTCAAATATATATTCAAAGTTAGTAATATTTAGTTGTTATATTTTCAAAAACTTATAATTTCCTTCTACTAGACTACTACAAAATTTATAATTTTACTAACTTTGAATATATTTCAAGGTTTGAAATTTGAATCTAATTATAAATTTTGAAACTAATTCAAAGTTTGCAAGAATATTATTGTAACTTCTTTAATTCTAAGTTTTAACTTTGAAACATATTTTTCATTTCAAATATATATTCAAAGTTAGTAATATTTAGCTGTTATATTTTCAAAAACTTATAATTTCCTTCTACTAGACTACTACAAAATTTATAATTTTACTAACTTTGAATATATTTCAAGGTTTGAAATTTGAATCTAATTATAAATTTTGAAACTAATTCAAAGTTTGTAAGAATATTAGTGTAACTTCTTTAATTCTAGGTTTTAACTTTGAAACATATTTTTCATTTATTTATAAAGTTAAATAAAGGAGGCAAATGGCAATTATTAAAAAAAAATAAAAAAAAGAATATAACCGGGTGACCGGCCGAACCGGACCGGATAAAACCGGTAGACCGGCCACCGGTACCGGTCACGATCCGGTTAGAGAGATTTTAGCCGGGGGGCCGGACCGGAAATGACCCGTTAGGTCCAATCGTCAGGTTCTGGCCCAGTAAATGTACCGGACCGGACCGGACCCTTTGCCATCCCTATTGCAGATCTTGCAATATAGTATCAGGGTGAATACGAACATCAAGTGTGAAAGCTTTCCGGTGTGGCCATGTCGGTGGACACTGCAGTCTGTAGATATTAAAGCATTTTATGATCAAATTAAATGTTCTTCCCTTTCCGAGTGGTGGGATCCAAAACTATTACAACAAAGTTTTTGTAATACAATTCACACAATCAGTATCCAATGCTTGAAATCTTATTACTGGTTTCGGTTTTTTGTATGTATCGTTTAAGGTTACTCACTAAGAATTACTTATTTAACTAATTTTACCTTTATCTCTTTCTTAAATAATTAAATGTGTAATCAATAACTATATGCCTTGTTGGTGTAGTAAAAATGAAATTGAAAAATATAATTAATGCCTCTTGATTTTTCTGAAGAACAAAATTGTTAGTATTGACAAAACTGACAAATTAAAAAGAACATAGGAGTAAATATACATATTACAATTATATAACAGAGCTCTAAAAGCCTATTCACTTCTCGTTTAATACTGTGCTGCCTCATCAGTGATCAACAGCTGTATTCATCTTTCGCTATTTTTCTTCTATTTAATTTTTCTCGGCTGCCAATTCTATTCTATAAGTTCTTCTTTCATCTTATTTCAACACCAATCTATCCTCGACTATTTTAACTTCAAAATATTTAGAAGTGGTTTTGTTCACCCCTTATTTTACCAAAGTACAAAGGTGCATAATTCGTGTTCACATAGGATTCGGGAAAAGGTCGCACCTTAAAGATGTATGATCTAGACAGTTTATGCTAATGCAAGCATTAATAGCTACTTTCACGGTTCAAATCTATAACCTATAAATTACACGAAGATTACTTTACCGTTACTTCAATACTCTCCTTCAAGTTAAATTTTTCCTGCCTGTCAGCCAAATAATCAGAGATTCAATACCATACTTTTATAAACTACGAAACAAATGTTATCGCGTCTACGACAATAAGAACACTATAGTCTATAATTTTAGTTGCAAATTGGAATGTTGTGTATAGGTTTGTAAAAGGAATTTCTCTTTATATTATTCAGCATGCAAGTAGTGCAAGAAATCATGATTGGTTAAACTACTTTTAAATGAAAATGGATCTGACGGCTGCTGTTGACCGAAGCAAATCTTACTCAAATGTAAAAAAAAATACATAAAAGAGTGATTCCTTGTCAAACCAGCAAATATTTAATTTTCTTCTTTTGGCACAATATGAGCTAAGTGTAAGGATTAAGGCACGACTTTAAGCTGAAGACAACTTGGAATCCAACAAAAATAATTGGAGTATGGTCTGGCCACCTCATCATATTTTATCTTTCCTCTTATTATTGTCTGCATTTGACAAGAGTCACTGTTCTGTACATATGTACCAAAAACTCCGTGAACGAATGAATGAATGACTGTTAGTTGATTCTGACACTTTACCTAAAAAAGTTTCAGTTTTTAGCTAATTCCTGAGAAATCTGAAACCAACCCATTTCATTTCACTCGCTATTCTTGTCATTCACCCGTGTGTTTTAATAATACACTGCCTGCTGATTGTCGGTCTGTTTTTTCTCGGAATTTGCGCTCCGTGAGTTTCATTATGCTGGATTTTGTGAGGTGAATTTTGTTTGGTTCTTTGTTCTTATTGTTTTTAATATTGCAGTGTATTGTTTCAAGGGACTGTTCTTGTGGTATTTGGATCTTGCTTTCTGAGTGTAATTGGTTAATTTGCGTATTGTATATTTGTATTGATGTGGCTGACATAGTGACCTTACTTATACTGCTGGTAGCTTGGTAATTGTCTTAGACGTGAAGAAAAAACTTGCCAAGACTTTTCTGAAACTAAAACGTAAAAGTCTTTAATAGGTTCTGCAATGTCTAAATTAACTTCAAAATTGAAATTTGCTTCTCTATCTTTATGACTGTTGGCCTTATACATTAGTTTCATGAACTTGCTGCACTTGACTGACCCGAGCGTTCTAGGTTCTTTTACATCTGAGCAAGAAAAGCAATTTGGTTCGCCTCTTAATTTTCTAGTCATTTTTTTCTTAATACACAGTTAGTTGTCAAAAATACTCTAGGAGTACTTGGTTTATTTCATTTATCCAAGAAATAAGAAATTCATTTCTTAATTTCCAGAAGGTTCCTGGAAATTACTGGAAGTACTCTAGGAGTACTTGGTTACCGGAAGCAGCCTCTTGCAGAAGAGTAAGGTAAGGCTGCGTACCGTAGATCCTTGCCCTTTACCCGATCTCGCGCATAGCGGGAGCTTAGTGCACCGGGCTGCCCTTTTTAATTTCCAGAAGGTTACTGGAATATATAAGTTAGTTTATAATTTTTTTATCTAAGATTCCTGGAAATACCAAGGATTTTTAGATTGACAAAATTAAACTACTTTGTAAAGCTGCTCAAGGATAGAGTTACTAAGTTATCGTATGAAGTTGTCCAATGAAATGTTGTGCCTTCGTCTTTTTTAGAAAGAATAAGTTACTCTTTAAAAAAGAATAAGTTACTCTATAAAAGCCTCTTTAACATTTATTTGTTTGATTCCTCTTGGCAGTATATGACTCTGTTCAAACAGTGGTGAAGTCGCTGTACTTAATCATCTAATGGACTTCCGAACCTTGTGGTTAATCTTTCTGGCGCTGTGTCCTGGATTTTTGGCGCAAACAGGTGAAGATACAGAACTTATGATTGATACATCTGTGAAAATTGCCTGGACAGATGATAATTACATTTGTGCTACCCTTGATTGGTGGCCTAAAGAGAAGTGTAACTATAAACAATGTCCTTGGGACTTGGCATCTATTATAAATCTGGCAAGTTGTTCTTCAATATTATAAGTATAAATATCTTATCGAGATTCTGATTACGAAATGAGTGGTCAGTGTTACTAAATGTGTTTTGATTTGTCAGGATTTATCTCATCCATTTCTGGAAAATGCTATACGAGGTTTGCACGAGCCATTATGCTATAATTTTAACCTATTTCTAAGTTGTTTCTGTTATTACCATAATTAGCAAAGTGAGACTTAAACATGCTGTCGTTTCACCTTAAAATCTGAAGTGCATAAGCAAACTAGATTTCTTTCTCGTCTCTTAGATTTCTACTCTTCTCTAATTTATATTTATTGGTGATACAGCTTTCAAGGGTTTGAGATTACGACTCGGAGGTTCTTTACAGGACCAAGTAATATATGGTGTAGGCAACTTGAAATCTTCTTGCCATCCGTTCACCAAGCAGAAAGATGGGTTGTTTGGATTCTCCAAGGGATGCTTACGTATGCATAGATGGGATGAGTTAAACAACCTTTTCAAGAAGACAGGGTAAGATTGTCAAATTCTGTACATCTTCTCCTATTGCATTCAACAATATAAGCGTCTAACCATGTCCTGGCTAATAATCTGATCTGCTCCTAGGCTGCACGTTCTGGCTCGATACTATTCTTATTCTTCTTTCTCTTTTTCCAATCTACGGATGCTATTGAGGAAACATGCATCTCCAATTTGGTTAATTCCCAAATTTGACCACTTTCATCTTTATGAATGACTATATTCTAATTGATGAATGAATACAAGGTGAATTAAGATATATGTATTTTGTTATATGTCCATGCAGAGACGCGTCCTGAATTAGTATCCATGACTTTGATGTTACTACTTCTTAATCCTGAATGTGCATCCATGACTATTCAAGAAACCTAAAGATGTATGAATACACTGCCATTCTTTGTAGAGTGGTGTTGAATTTGCAGTTCTTCAGATACTGCAGACTATGACTTTTACAAAGAACTAAAAGTAAAAATAGCTCTTGGACTGTCAAAAAACTTACCAAAAGTTCTCCCTTGAAGTTCATATAAGTTCAACTGCTTTTGCTGCAGCGCACTTGTGACTTTTGGCTTGAATGCGTTGTATGGGAGACGACGGATCAATAGGCATGCGTGGGGAGGAAATTGGGATTCCAGCAATGCCCTTGATTTCATAAAATACACTGTTGCCAAGGGCTATCAGATACACTCATGGGAATTTGGTATATTTCTGGCATATTTCTTTCATCTTGCAACTTTATTTAAATCTCTCCTTTACCAGAGAGGTCCCTTTCCTCAATTTTGCTTTTTCTGGATTTGCAGGAAATGAATTGAGTGGTCAGGGAATTGGTGCAAGTGTTAATGCTGTACAGTATGGAAAAGATGTTATCCATCTGCACAATCTCATGGACCAAGTATACAAGAATTTCGACCAACGTCCTCTTCTATTAGCACCAGGAGGATTCTATAGTCCTGAGTGGTTCAGCAAGCTCCTTGAGGTTTCAGGGCCTGGCATAGTCAACGTCTTGACGCATCATATTTATAATCTTGGCCCAGGTGAGCTAGTGTAAATCTGTTTTTTTTTTAATAGAATGGAGCTATATGATGAATCCCCTTGATTTCTATAA
Organism: Nicotiana obtusifolia; assembly: GCA_002018475.1. Taxonomy (NCBI): domain Eukaryota; kingdom Viridiplantae; phylum Streptophyta; class Magnoliopsida; order Solanales; family Solanaceae; genus Nicotiana; species Nicotiana obtusifolia. Next base: position 115,297 of record MCJB01048128.1, on the reverse strand, counting down.
TCTAATTTGTATTGGAAACTTAAGGCATATTCAACACTAGATTAAACTCATAAAATCTCGGATAAAATCTTAAATGCTTTTGCTTATGACATTTGGTCTCCATTCGTTGTCGTTTGAGTTACTTTTTTGGCAATAGCATTTGAGATAATGGAAAAGCTGCATACAAATACTTTTGGCTTGACACTGGCATTAATCATGTTATATAATCAAAGAGACTGAATTTATCTTGCACTGCACATGGTAGTAATGAAAGAGGATAATGTAGACTTCAATTTTTTTTTTTTTTTAAAATTCTCATATCATTGAGGTTTGTTGTGTTTTTTTCTTTTCTTATGCTATGTTAGTTTTGAAATTCAACATTTCTAATTTATACTTTATTATATTTGCTTAGAAAATTGATACTTCTCCAATCTATTTCTTCCTATGAAAGTTTTTTAGAAATGTGTATATAGTCTCTAGAGAAGATAGTTGTCATTCTTGTTTATTCTTTTCGCTGTTACTTAGGGTTGAGGCCTTTTTCGACATTTATCAGCTATATGTAAGTGATTATATTCGTTTGAGTTTCTTACTTATCTTTCTGGATTCATCTTTTATAAGAAGTAGTAGACGATAATATTCAATATACAACATGTGAAATATTTTTTATCACAATGATTAAAGAAGGGATATAGTTTAGTTACCAGTCAAATTGATGTTTCCTTGACATCAAATGTCAACATAAAAAAAAAACTCTTTAAATTCATAAACCCACAGCTCTGGATATGATATCACTGCTTGTATTATCTAGATTAAGGAGCTGATCAATTTATTAATGTCATTCCAAATAATTAAACCAGAAGTGTTCTGTTTCAGGGTCCGAAGGAAGCAAGCTTGTAGATAAAATTTTAAATCCTCAATACCTGAATAAAATATCAGACACATTTGGCAATCTTACTCAAACCATAAAAATGAAGGGTCCTTGGGCTTCAGCTTGGGTTGGAGAATCTGGTGGAGCCTACAACAGTGGAGGTCCTAATGTGTCTAACGCCTTCGTAGATAGTTTTTGGTAAATTTTCTTGCTTAATTTGATTTATAGTATTAACTAGCAGTCGAGTGAAGCAATTCCAGAGACCATAATTCAGGCATGTGATATAATTTTTCATATTTGCCTTGCCTTTAACATGAATTATAGGTATTTAGATCAGCTTGGCATGGCGGCGAAGCACCATACTAAAGTATACTGCCGGCAGACTCTTATTGGTGGAAATTATGGGCTCCTTGATACCAGCACGTTTGTTCCAAATCCCGATTATTATAGGTGAGGTGCTTGACTACCTTATTCTACTTCACTCTATTATTCAAAGTAGCAGGCTGTTATTTTTTAATATTCTGTGTTAGTTCCTTCACAATCTAATTAAAAAGTATCTGATCTGTTCATTTTCACTTCAATGCAGTGCACTTCTTTGGCATAGACTGATGGGGAAAGAAGTTCTTAATGTTAGCAGCAACGCCTCACCATATTTGCGCTCTTATGCCCATTGTACAAAAGATAGAGTAAGAGTGCCATATATATCCTGATTCACTTATGTAATCTGAAATGCATTATTTACTACATCGGAAAGGTATCTTGATACCAAGTGCTTTGAAGGCTCCCCAAAAAGGAATTACTGATATTTTTAATTTATTTTTTGTTTTTCATCTGCTGCACAAGGCATTGTGTCAATCTAACATTTTGCGAAGGCTCAAACATTAGAGCTGCTCTTAGTTAGACTACAAAGATGCAACGGCTCAAGTGCTTCTCTGACATAGTTTTGGATTATTTCAGAGTTCTAACACATAACGACCAAATGATTTGGGTTTTATGAACTCTGCAGGGGGAACTTATAGCTGGATGCAATACGTTACACTGCTTCCAGTGTAGACTATGCATCAGCCTTACTTGATTTTTTCTGTCATGAGGCATTTGCTAATTAGTTCAAAAACCAACCTTCGTGTTCTTGCACATCAGAATAGCAGCCAATGTCTCAATTTTTTCTGTCATGAGGCATTTTGCTTTTTCTGTAAAATGGATCATCAAAAATAAAGGATTATAGTTGATTCCCCCAAATGACACCCAGTTTGGTGTCACTAAGTCCACTTTCCTCTTTTCTTTTCTTTATTTCTCATATGTGTATGTACTATTTATCTTCAAAACTCTACTTGATTATTTTTGCATATCCATACTACTGCTAAAGAACAAAACCACATATTAACTTGCTGATTTTGCCTTTGTGCAGGCTGGTGTGACTTTACTTCTGATCAATTTAAGCAACCAGATTCAGTATGGGGTCAACATCCAATCCAGTGCATATACCAGCTTGCAAGTCGGTGAGAAAAAAAATCACAAGAAAAATTCATTCGTGCACGGTCTTAAAGAAACTGTTTCGTGGGTAGGAAGCAAATCATCAGATGTTACATTATTGCGAGGAGAATACCATCTAACTCCAGAAGGCGGCAACCTTCAAAGTAGAACGATGCTCCTCAACGGGAAACCATTGCAACTCACAGAAACTGGAGATATTCCAAGTTTGACTCCAGTTCTTAAAAATATTGAATCTCCAATATCAGTTGCACCATTGTCCATCAAGTTCATTGTATTCCCAAACTTCAATTCTCCCAGTTGTAGATAAGCATTATTGAAAGCTCGCATTATAATTAGCAAATAATGTTTCATGTCTTCATTGGATTTGATGGCTACAATAAACCAGTCCCCTATAGTCAATTATACTTTTACATGGAATAACTCATAAGAATGAATACACCATTATTTTTTTGTCTTATCTACATCTACTACTGTTACATTTCTGTTTATCCTTAATTAATTCTTTAGGTATTTTATGTTTTTGCCTCTGTGTATGTGGGTATTAACCAGAGGAAGTTGGTATAAAGGAAGCTTTGGATGTACATAGCAAGGACATCAGCAAGGAGTAAACGGAAAAAAATAAAAATTAAAAAAGGAACGACTTCACAGTATTTCATTTATTTTTTCATCCTTTATAGTAGAATTTTCCAACCAAGCGTACATTCGAAAGTGAGGAACGAATTACTGCACTATTTATTGTCTCAGTTATTGTTTAATTTCAATTTTGAGTTTCATAAATTAATACTCAACTAAGTTTTGCGCTTTTAGTTGCTCTACTAACAATTTTTACACTTTTGTCGAATTTTTAACTTAAAATAACAAGTGTGTATTGGGTAAAATATGTTATATTAAATGATCGCATAAGGAATTGACACGTGGAGCCGAAGACAGGGGATAGCTGAAACCGAAGGCAACTACTCCGTCTGTTACCGGAAAGAATGATACTCATAAAGATTGAAATAAATGCCTGCCACCCGGTAACATTTAATGAAGAATATTCTACAACATTTAGTACAATGCCCATTTCAAAGAATATGACATTCATGCCCGCCATTACACATTCTTCAGTGGCCCTCATAATTGACATTAAAGAGGGGCTTGATCTTAAGACCTTGTTCCCTAGGTACAGCTATAAATAGTGAGCTCTATTATCATTGTAAAGGATACGAATTTTCTGACAAACCTATACTACACTCTATTCAAAGCTTAATATAATTTTATCTTCTTGCTTTTTGATTTCATTGCTGTTGTGCCCGGAAGCCCTGCTCCCGGAAATATTATTTTTATTATTTCGTCTCCATTTCAAGGCTAAGTATTGCATATTTATCTAATTCATCTATTATTTCAGGATCAAATTAGTTCACTTGTTTAGAAACCACGCATAAATTAAATTGTGCTATTTTACGGGTAGACAGTTTGGCACCCACCGTGGGGCCTAGACAGTCGTGTAATTAAGTTGGTCCTTGCCTCTTTTATTAACGTGTTTTGGTTATTTGTTCTTAGCAAAATTTCATAGAAAATGAAAGATAATGGTGTTAACAACACACACAATCTTGAGGCCCAAGAAAACCAGCCTCAGCACGAGGATTCAATCAGTGATACCCGCAATGAGGGGAATGATGCTACGCCGGTCCACGGCAGGCGGTGCCCGCGACATGTTCGGGAGGAGACTCCTGATGATGTTGAAGAGGAGCATGTTGTTGAAGCAGTAAGGGTCCTGTAGGAGCAACAAGAGGTCATTCTAGGCCATCTCACACGGTAGGATAAGGTTATGACAGAACTAAAACAGGCGTTATGGGGTGCTTCCAATAACGCGAATATGCGAGCTCCAGTTCCTCCCGGTGCTCCCGCAAATCAAAAGATGCATAAGGTCGACAATAACACCCCAAGGGGCGAGGTCGGCTTCGATGTGGCCATGAGGAGCAGATTCGGTCACAACAACGAGAGCGACCCCTTCAAAAGAGAACTCATACGGTTTATGAGAGAAGTGAACATCCGCATGGACCAAATCCTGAGTGCGTCATCGATGCTGAAAGGGCCAAACTCGAAGAAGTATACTCACTTGCCATATAAACCAAGCGCGGCATCAGAATTGATCCCGAAGCGGTTTAAAATGCCTGACGTGCCGAAATATGATGGGACTTCGGACCCTCAGGAGCATATTACCACCTATACAACAATGGTGAAGAGGAACGATTTAGCTCCCCACGAGATCGAATCAGTTTTGCTGAAAAAATCCGGAGAAACTCTTTCGAGGGGAGCCTTGACGTGGTATTCGTTGTTATCCGAACATTCCGTAGATTCATTTGAGATACTCACGGATTCTTTTATTAAGGCTCATGCCGGGGCCAGAAAGGTGCAGGCCCAGAAGACCGACATATTTAGAATTGCACAAGGAGAGTCCGTGTTGTTGCGGGAATTCGTAACCCGGTTCCAGAAGGAAAGGATGTTGCTACCGGCTGTTCGGGACAAATGGGCGGCTGAAGCATTCACCAAGGGTTTGAATCCGAGAAGTTCCGACGCTTCCCAAAAATTGAAGGAAAGTTTGCTCGAGTTCCAAGCGACGACTTGGGCGGATGTTCACAACTGATACGAGTCAAAGATAAGGATTGAGGATGATCAGCTCGACTTCCCAGCGTCGGTTAAAGGTAATAAAGAGAAATCAAAAAATGATTTCGACACAGATAGAAGGTCTTCGAGGGGCCAATTTTTGGCCTATGAACGGGCCGAAGGACGCGGCAGAGGTTTCCGGACGGTAGACAGGTTCGCTACCGATAGAAGAACTGATCGCGGCTGAAACAACAGATTGCTACAGGACAAGGAAACATCAGGTTCTCGAGATCCTTCCTACCCCAGACTTTCATAATACAACTTCAACGTTAATGTAGTAGATTTGGTGTTGGCTATGAGGAACATTAAAGAAGTATGGTTCCCGAAGTCGATGAGGTCCGATCCCAGCCAGAGGGATCCTAATTTATGGTGCGAACACCACGGGACGAATGGCCACCAGACTGGGGACTGGTGACATCTGCGTGAACAGGTGGCGACACTACTGAAAAATGGCCATCTCAGGGAATTCTTAAGTGACCGGGCAAAAAAAATAATTACAGTAGCAACCGTGAAAACACAGAGCCCTCAAAAGCAGGAGAAGATCCCCCGCGCTTGACGATTAACATGATTTTCGGGGGGAACGAGATAAACGGGGTTACCTTCTCGGCAACAAAAAAGACGAAGGTAACAGTAACCCACAACAAGAGGCTCTGGAAACTCGTTGAAGACGACATCACTTTCACGGAGGAAGATGCAGAAGGATTGTAGCTACCGCACAACGACGCATTGGTAATTTCTTTATATGTATTAGATTTTAATATCAAACATGTTCTGGTGGATCCAGGGAGTTCGACCAACATTATACAATAGAGGGTATTGGAACAAGCCAAACTTATCGGAAGCATCATTCCAGCCACCACAAAACTCCTCGCCGGGTTCAACCTCGCAAGCGTGACAACCCGAGGAGAGATCCTGCTACACACAAATGCCGAAAGGGTGATAAAGACGACCCTTTTCGAGGTTGTGGATGGTGATATGGGTTACAACATTATCCTGAGAAGACCGTGGTTGCACGAGATGAAAGCTGTACCATCAACGTATCATCAGTTGCAGAAATTCTCAACTCCCGATGGGATTAGACAGATTAGAGGCGATCAACCAGCGGCAAGGGAGATGAATGCGATTTCGGTCTCCAATAGCAAAGGGAAGGAGCAAGCAGCAAAACAATTACAAGAACCGGCGCTGCTCCCGAATCAAGTGAAGACAACCAGGGGGAAGAGGCGTCGGAATCTTATCTGCTGCCAAGATATTTCCAGGTACCAGAAGAAACGGAAGCAATGAAGTCCACAACGGAAGATCTTGAACAAATTGCATTGTTTGAAAAGTTCTTGGAGAGGAAATTCCACTTGGGGATAGGACTGCACCCCGAACTCAGGTATGAATTTATTGAATTTCTTAAATTTAAAGCCAATTGTTTTGCATGGTCACATGTGGATATGACAGGTATCCCGACGGAAATGGTCGTACACAAACTAAGCTTGGATCCTTGCATTCCTTCGGTAAGACAAAAGAAACGTCCTATTGCCGAGACCAGAAATAAATTCGTCAAAGAAGAGGTAACTTGCTTACTTGATATCGGTTCGATCAGATAGGTAAAGTATCTGGACTGGCTAGCTAACGTAGTAGTAGTTCCTAAGAAGAACAATTAATTTCATATGTACGTAGACTATAAGGACTTGAATAACGCGTGCCCGAAGGACTTGTTCCCACTGCCAACATCGATCAAATAATTGATGTAACGGCCGGGTACGAGTTAACGAGTTTCCTCGATGCTTATTCCGTGTACAAACAAATTAAGATGAACCCGGAGGATCAGGAAAAAACTTTGTTCATTACAAATTTTGGCACATATTGCTATAATGTGATCCCTTTCGGGCTAAAGAACGCCGGAGCCACTTATCAGCGGCTCGTGAACAAGATGTTTGAAAAACAGATAGGAAAACCATGGAAGTTTATATATATGATATGCTTGTTAAGTCTTTGAACGCATGTGATCATCTTAAGCACTTGCAAGAAACTTTTGACATCCTAAGGAAACATAACATGAGGCTTAACCCCGAGAAGTGCACGTTCGGGGCCAGCTCCGGCAAGTTCCTAGGATTTCTGGTGTCACAAAGGGGGATTGAGGTAAACCCTAATAAATTCAAAACCATCAAAGACATCACGGACCAGCTATTAAGCGTAAAAGAAGTTCAAAGGCTCATAGGGAGATTGACCGCTTTGAGCAGGTTCATTTCCCGGTAGAGAAATGTCACAGTATCTTCGGCGCTACTCAAAAAGAAGGACGACTTCGAATAGACTCTAGAATGCCAGTATGCTTTGAGGGATTTGAAAAGGTACTTGTCAAGCCCTCTGTTACTTGCGAAGCCGGAGGAAGGCAAAAAATTATTAATCTACCTAGCAATCTCGGAAGTAGCGGTAAACGCCATTTTAGTTTGTGAGGACGAAGGTATGCAATCTCCCATTTATTACATTAGTAGAATTTTAACAGGAGCAAAAACTCACTACCCACATTTGGAAAATTTGGCCTTAGCTCTCGTAGTCGCAGCTCGAAAGCTAAGGCCTTACTTTCAATGTCACTCGATAGCTGTGGTGAGCACCTTTCCCCTACAAAATATCCTTCACAAGCCGGAACTTTCGGTAGGCTGGCCAAATAGGCCATCGAAATGAGTGAATTTGACATAGAATATAAACCTAGGACTGTGATTAAGTCACAGGTTTTGGCCGACTTTGTGGCCGATTTTAGTCCGGGATTGCTGCCTCTGCCAACCAAAGAAGCAATGATGGTGTCAGAATCGACATCAGGAGTTTGGATCCTATTTACGATGGAGCCTCCAACGTAAAAGGGACAGGGCTTGGCATAGTATTAATCACGCCTTCGGGAGAAACCCTAAGGCAGGCCATAAGAACGGTTCCTTTAACTAACAATGAGGCGGAGTATGAAGCTTTGTTTGCGGACTCGAATTAGCCCGGGAACTAGATTCTGAGGTCATAAAAAACAAATGCGACTCCCAGCTGGTGGTAAATCTAGTCTACGGGATCTTCGAAGTCAAAGAGGAGCGCATGCAACAATAAGTAGTGAAGGTTCAGGCTCTGCTCGCTCGGTTCCGGGATTGGTCAATTACGCATATCCCAATGGAAGAAAATGCAAAAGCGGACGCATTAGCTAACCTTGGCTCATCGACAAAAATGAAAGGATCGGACTCCGGTACGATCGTATAGCTTATGCACTTAATTCTGGACGCAGACAATTATTATGAGGTAAATGCGGCTAATTTGATCTGGGACTGGAGGAATAAAATCATCAATTACCTCGAGCACGGAAAGTTTCCTGAAGATCCCAAGGCATCTCGGGCGCTGCGCGCCAAAGCAGCACGGTATAGTTTCAAAAGAGGCCAATTGTACAGGAAATATTCCCTAGACTCGTTGGTCCAATGTTTGGGAGCCTCCGATGCTAATTATGTTATGCGAGAAGTCCACAAAGGGATCTGTGAAGATCATTCGGGCGCAGATTCCTTAGTATTAAAACTGTTAAGGGAAGGGTACTATTGGCCCCAAATGGAATAAGATGCCAAAGCTTTCGCACAAAAATGCGATAAATGTCAATGTTACGCACCACTGGTACATCAACCAGCAGAACCATTGCACTCAGTTCTGTCTCCATGGTCGTTCATGAAGCGGGGAATGGATATCGTTGGACCACTACCATCGACCCCTAGTAAGGTAAGATTTCTTTTGATTTTAACTGACTTTTTTTCGAAGTGGGTTAAAGCAGGTCTTTATCAGAAGATCGACGAACGTGAAGTGGTGGATTTCTTGTGGGAGAACATATTTTGCAGATTTGGAATACCAAAAGAGATAGCATGCGATAACGGGCCACCGTTTATAGGCGCAAAGATCACAAAGTTCCTTGAAGACTTGAAAATTAAAAGGATCACATCTTTTCCCTATCATCCGAGCGTAAATGGTCAAGCGAAATCAACGAACAAAGTGATTATACAAAATCTCAAAAAGAGATTAGAAGCAGCTAAAGGTAAATGGCCCAAGGAACTGCCTGGAGTACTATAGGCATACCGAACAACAACCAAATTGAGCACAGGAGAGACTGCTTTCTCCCTTGTGTACGAAGCAGAAGCCTTGATCCCGATGGAAGTAAGGGAGCCTACCTTGAGATATTTCCAGGCAAGTGAAGAGGCCAACAACAAATCAATGTTAGTCAACTTGGAGTTACTCGATGAGCGTAGGGACTTAGCGCATATAAGGATGGCAGCTCAAAAACAGAGAATAGAAACATATTATAATCAAAGAGCCAACCTCCGTTATTCTAAAGTGGGAGACTTGGTTCTAAGGAAAGTAACTCAAAACACCCGGGAACTCCACGCAAGAACGCTAGGTCCAACATGGGAAAGCCCCTACCGTGTTTAGCTATCACCGAGAAAGGTTCATACAAGTTGGAGAATCAAGATGGAGAAAAACTACCAAGCAACTGGAATGTGGCACACCGCAAGAAATATTATTCCTGATGAACATCACATTTACTGAAAGTATGTGCTGCACTCTTTTTCCCTTCGTCCAGTTTCGTCCCAGTTAGGTTTTCATGGCAAGGTTTTTGACAAGGCAGCAACGGAAAACATACTACGAAGAAGGTTTCAACAGCAGCAATAAATCCTTTTAATAGCAAGGCACGCAAGCGAACAGCCACTCCAGAGCGGTTAGATAATCTTTTGCTCGGTAGTAAAGTTCCTTTTGGGAAGTTAAGTTTGCTACGGAACAGAGGATACCCGACCGTTCATAGGTGCAAACCACTAAGGGATTGATAGATAGTCTTTGGCTTGATAGCATAAATTCCTGAGGGGAAATGAAGTTTGTTACCAGACTGAAGATTATCTAGCAATTCATTAGTGGAATCCTCGAAGGTGCAAAACTTTCAGTGTTCAAATTCGCATTCTTCGTATTCGAACACGGGGGGAGGGGGAGGGGGGGATAAAATGATATGAGTATACGGCAACAATGACTGCTATGTTGACCGGAATACGAAAACCAGAAACATAATTGTATCATCGGGACTGGGGATTGCGGGGCCAGCCCCCTAGAAATAAGTTGTACAAGTTAGCCACAAGAAATGACAATTTCTTTTTAGCATAACAGATGCTTATTTACTTTTTAAAAATGAAAGGAACAAAGTAAAGTCCTTTTATTTTTTATTTTTTCTTGTTTGAACGATGAATTAATTTTGTTACTTGAAAGTTAAACAGTACTTCAAATGCTAGTGCCGCAATGAACAGGAGACGTCCTCTTCAAGAACATTGTAAACATAAGAGGGCCCTCTCTTATGAAATCCCTCATGATAAATGGTTTATTTCGGAAGAACTTGTGCCCGAAATCCAAATGCTTTCAGGGGAAAATACACCCAAAACCTCGCATAATCAGACGCAAATAGTGAATCTTGCGCAAAACACTTGAGCAAGAAAGAACATAAAGATTAAAACTTGCATAAATGTTCAAACAAAAGAACGCAAAAAGACTCATGCAATACTTGAGCAAAAGATATTTTTATTCACAATAAATATGCCAAAACGGCACAGGTACAAAAGCTGGGAAAAGAAATGAAAAGCTAAGTTGTTGCATCTCTGGAAACCAGAGGAAGAGAAGCATCCGCGCCCCTAGAGTTTGACCCTCATCATTTTGGCCCTCAACATCTTCGCCTTCCGGTTTCTCTTCAGTTCCCAAGGATTCGGATACCGGAACCAGAAGAACCAGAAGTATCAGGCCTGGCCGGGAGACCCCTTTTAGCAGTTGACTCCAGCTCACGGGCTTTAGCGATTTCAGCATCAAAGTCAATGACACCCGCTTTAGCCTCTTCTAAGTTTTTTCTCCTCATGCTGTACATAACATATTTTTTTTCAACAACGAGGGAACCGCTCGGCGCTTGAGTTCTTCTTTAAGTTGGTCACCTCGGCAAAAAGATTTTCCCGGGCGGATCTAACGGACTTGAGGCTAACATCGAGTTCGCGGATAGTAGAGCTGAAAAGTCTATTATGCTCAATGGTCTTGTTGTACTTCTCCTCCAATTGGGCATATTTCGCTCCAGCAGCAGCAAGCTCTTCAATTTTGCAGTTCAAGGCTGCCTCCAAATTAGTCAATCTTTCAGTAGAGGCAACCTCACGATCGGATGCAGCAAGAATGACACTATGGACTTCAGCCCATTTGGCCCTAGCCTCTTCAAATTGAACCCTCAGTGGGGCGATCTCTTGGCTAATGGTCTCTACTTCTTGCTCGCTTTGCTGCAAACAAGCCTCCAACACAGCAGCCTCAGCAACTTTGGTCTCGCTCGGCCAAAAATTGATCCCGCTCGGAGGTATGTTCTTCCTTTTCCCCAGTCAACCTTTGGAGACCCTCGAAAGCAAAGAAATTTGCCTGCAAAACAAGAAAGGCAAACTCAAAATACTACTAAATCAAAGATAGAAGAAATGACAAAGGAAGTAAAAAGTATACCGCTGGAGGCGTTGTGCATAGCATTTTCAACAAGCATTCTCCTAAGAGAGTCTGTATCTTTTACCAATCTTTTTTTGAAGCCAAATGCTTCAGATAATTAGCAAATTGCATTCGATAGAGACCGAGAGAATAATGCTCCTCCTCCTTTACAGATCTTCTGAGGGGGCAGTATAATTTTGCCCCAAATTCCCATGAACTGGGGACTGGGAGAGAGAAACATCCTCTTCTCGGACAGAAGCGGCTGGTGGAGATGATATAGCAGTTGCTGGTGGAAGAGTTGGTGAAGAAGGAGATGAAACTGGTGGCATAGAAGGGTAAGAAGCAGCTGCGACAAACGCAGTGCTGGTTAGGGGTGGGCGTTCGGTACTTCGGTATGGTATTTAATAACTACGATTTGGTGATTTGGTATTCGGTATATCAATTGTGCATAACAAATACAGTACCAAAGTAGTTCGGTACGGTTAGGTATTTTCTTATTTGGTTTGGTACGATTTCGGTATCATACCAAAGTCTTTCAGTTCTCCCAAGATTATGCTATGCCTATTGCCTAACGTCTCTTCTGACTTATGTTGAGAATTCAACCACTCAATGGAAAACTCAAAGCCATTTTTTCAAGAATAATTAGTTTGTTGATGTCACGACCCGCCCGGCGGGCCGCGACCAGGCACCGGACCCTGCTTGCAGGGTACCGACGTACCCTTCATTGAAGCTATCTTACTTTTTTTCTTGCTATTTCAAACAAAAAGATCGTTTAATTGGACCTTTTATCGGAGACACACTTCGTGCCCATACATACATACGCGTCTCCATGGAAGCGTATTATCGTGTTTTAGGCATAAAATTTACAAAACGTGTATATAACCTGACACCTGTCCACATAACCAACATTTGTCCATATACCATTGACATTGTCTATTGAGCCTCTACAAGAATAGACATTAAACATCCTATGTCGGAACAGGGTCCCGATATGCCCAAATGCCTATACAAAATGCATACCAAAGCTGTAGCAAGTCCAAAAGATGAATCTTGCTATGTCTGCTGAACTGGTAGCCTACTGCAGTGGGGGAGCTCCGTCTGTCAATCTATTAGGACCTGCAGCACGACATGCAGCGTCCACGAATAAAGGACATCAGTACGGATAATGTACTGAGTATGTAAGACAGGAAATACAATATAAGAGCAATGATATAAGCATCAGGATAGAAACATATAACCTTTATAACATTATCATGTACATGTTTATTACCATTATCATCGTCTTATACTCTTGCCTCTGTGGGCTTGTCATTTTCATATACATTTATTGTTACCGTAACCGTTACATAATCTTTACCTCATACAATCACATACGCCTCCATGGGCTCATCATCATCATATGCCTCTATGGGCTCATCATCATCATATGCCTCTGTGGGCTCATCATTATCATATCATATCTTACCCGGCCGTGCTAGGCGCGGTCACAACATACCCGGCCTTCAATAGGCGCGGTCACATGGATTCAATCTCACATATATTTAATACATTGCAAGTTCATTTATAACCAAGTGTTTCAGACCCTTTTTAGTGACATACATTTATTATCCCTTATTTCACACATAAATAAGTTTACCCCATTAACGTGAGCTTTATAAGACTCAAGGATTACCATCAACATTAATATCATAACAACAAGAGCAATTCTTCCTTAGAGGGAAACAATACAAGTAGTCCTAACTTCTAGGAATAGAGTATTCTTTTGGGGCTCATTCATAGTAATGTATTCAATAGGAGTCGTGCAAAAGAAAGAACGGTATAATCTCACATACCTGGAACTTACTGCGCCAGTTCTCGAGCTACGCAATTTGCTACAATTTCTTAGTCTACAATTAAGGAACAGTTCAATCGTTACTCACTACGCGTGATAGCTATCATTAACCACAATCTTCTAGATTTATGTGGTGGTTCTCTACACCCTTCCTCCCTTAAACCTCATCAAATGTATTTACATCACATGCAACCCAATTACAACCCCTAATATTCATGACCCATTCCGTTTAACCCCACTTATTTTGATTTCATGGCTTCTAGTCATATTCCCATAAGTTCTTACAGGCATGCAACCACCTATCATGAATGTTCAAGGGAAAACTGCATGAAAGGGAGTAGTAACTTACCTTGCATGTGAATTATTTGACCCTCTTCACTGATTCCTTAATTTCTAGGTATTGCCTTCAATGGGGGTTCATAGGAGGAGGAAAACTCAGCTAGGGTTCCCTCTTAGTTCTTCAATTTCTTGCTGTCCTTCTTCAATTTAGAGTTTGAAAGAGAGGAAAATTGGTTGTGTAGGTGTGGGGCTTTGAGAGAGGTCGTTTGGGGCCTTCTACTATGCTTGGACTTAGAAAAATGAAGGAGGGACGGGTTTGGGTCCCTTTTATAGGCCTGGCAATAAGTGGCACACGTACTTGACAAATTTCAGGTCTGCGATCGCATACTCGCTGCAAACAAGACATGCGGTTCGCATTCTGGTTGCATTATGCGACGCAGAAGGGCCAAATTTGCGGTTCGCATTTTCAACAATGCGATCGCATTCTGGTTGCATTTTCGACACGGATCCAGCCCAGAACTCTGTTCCACTCTGCGATGGAAGGTGTCACATTTGCGGTCCGCATTTGCATTATGAGGTCCGCATACTGGACGCATATTTGACACAATCTCAGCCCAGAAAATCTGTCTCACTTTGCGATCTTGGCACTGGATATGCGGTCCGCATTTGTGCTTTGCGGTTTGCATATTTAGCTGTGCGACACCTTTGTTCTTTTTCTTAACTTTAAACTATTTTTCGGGTTCTTGGGTCCTCATATGTAAACTATTTCACAGTGTATTCCAATGTACGAATTTATGGGTTGTAACACTCTCCCCCCCTTAAGAACATTCGTCCCCGAATGTAGGGATCTATGGAGGCCAGTGTAGGCCGCCATCCAATGAAAGGTAATATTGTAGAGGGGTTCGAGTTCCATTCACTTCGTTTGTACGCCACTGAATCCCAACATTAAATGAAAGGTAATAATGAAGAGTATCTCAAGTTTCTATTTACCTCACACGGACGCTTTTCCTTTTAATGCATTCTGTGCTCCTTCGGCATCGTCATTATTTATATTGTGGAACAGGTGCGGATATTTAGCTTTCATCTCCTCTTCCGCTTCCCATGTCATCTCTTCCACGTTCTTGTTCCTCCACAACACCTTGACCGAAGCCATATCCTTTGTTCTTAGCTTGCGGACCTCTCGGTCCAATATAGCCACTGGTACTTCTTCGTATGTTAAATCCTCTGTGATCTGTACGTCTTGGATGGGGATGACCCGAGACGGGTCTCCGATACATTTCCTCAACATGGACACATGAAATACCGGATGGATGAATTCCAATTCGGATGGTAGTTCTAATTCATAAGCAACATGTCCAATTCGTCGAAGGATTTTGTACGGACCGATGTATCTTGGGCTCAGTTTACCTTTCTTCCCAAAGCGCATGATACCCTTCATGGGTGAGACTCTCAGGAACACCCAATCACCAACTTGAAACTCTAAATCACGACGTCGGACGTCGGAATAGGACTTTTGCCTGCTTTGTGCTGTCTTCAGTCGTCCCTGTATCATTCGTACTTCCTCAACGGCTTGGTGGATCAAATACGGCCCATACAGCTCAGTTTCACCAACTTCGAACCACCCAATTGGTGATCTACACTTCCTCCCGTACAGTGCCTCATATGGGGCCATTTTTATACTGGAGTGGTAGCTGTTATTGTAGGCGAACTCTATAAGTGGAAGATGGTCATCCCAACTACCTTGGAAATCCAAGACACATGCTCGCAACATATCTTCCAGCGTCTGTATGGTTCGTTCAGCTTGCCCGTCAGTTTGCGGATGAAAAGCCGTGCTGAGACTTACTTGTGTCCCCAAACCTTTCTGAAAAGACTTCCAAAAGTTAGCTGTGAATTGGGTTCCTCTGTCTGATATAATAGACATTGGCACCCCATGAAGCCTAACAATTTCCTTGATGTACAGCTTTGCATAATCTTCAGCTGTGTAGGTTGTTTTAACTAGTAGAAAATGAGCACACTTGGTAAGCCGATTCACTATCACCCAAATGGATTCGAACTTACGACTGGAGTGAGGTAATCCGACAATAAAGTCCATGTTAATCACCTCCCATTTCCAAGTCGGGATTTCTATATCCTGGAGCAATCCACCAGGTTTCTGATGTTCTGTCTTTACCTGTTGGCAGTTACGGCACTGAGCTACAAATTTTGAAATTGATCTCTTCATGCCATCCCACTAATACTGCTCCTTGGCATCATGGTACATTTTTGTTGAGCCAGGATGGATGGAATATCTGGATTGGTGGATTTCCCCCATGATCTTGTCTCGCAATTTTGCTACATTAGGCACACATAATCGGCCTTGACACCTCAAGGTCCCATCTCCTGCGATTTCAAAATTTGAGATTCTACCTTGCTGAATGCCCTCTCTCAATCGCATCAAGGTGGGATCTTCGTATTGCCGTGCTTTCACCTCGGCTACGAGAGATGATTCAGAGATATTGTGTACAACCACACCTCCATCTTCGGAGTCTAACAATTTGACTCTCATACTGGCTAGCTGATGAAGTTCTTTGGTTAAACTTTGTTTGCCCGCCTCAATGTGTGCTAAACTTCCCATTGACTTACGACTGAGGGCGTCTACCACAACATTGGCCTTGCCCGGGTGATACAATATTTCAACGTCGTAGTCTTTCAGTAATTCGAGCCAACGTCGTTGCCTTAAATTTAACTCCTTTTGACTGAAGATGTATTGCAAACTTTTGTGGTCTGTGTAGATGTCGACATGGACACCATATAGATAGTGTCGCCACGTCTTTAAGGCATACACCACAATAGCCAATTCTAAATCATGGGTTGGATAATTCTTTTCATGCTTCTTCAACTGTCTCGAAGCATAAGCAATCACCTTCCCGTGCTGCATTAGTACACATCCCAACCCTATGCCGGAGGCATCACAATACGCCACATAACTTTCAGTTTCGTCAGGAAGAGCAAGGACTGGAGCGGATGTCAATCGATCTTTCAGTTCTTGAAAACTCCGTTCACAACCATCTGTCCACTGAAATTTGGCAGCCTTCCGGGTCAGCTTAGTTAATGGTGCCGATATAGAAGAGAATCCTTCTACAAACCGCCTGTAATACCCTGCCAACCCCAAGAAGCTACGGACTTCCGATGGTGTAGTAGGCCTTGGCCAATTCTTGACTGCGTCGATCTTTTGAGTATCGACACTAATACCCTCATCAGATATCACGTGGCCTAAGAATGCCACTGAGTTCAACCAAAACTCACATTTGGCGAGCTTTGCATATAACCTGTGGTCCCGAAGGGTCTGCAATACTATCCGCAAGTGACCCATATGTTCTACCTCCGAATGGGACTACACCAGGATGTCATCAATGAATACCACCACGAACACATCAAGATAAGGTCTGAATACAGTGTTCATGAGATCCATGAAAGCAGCCGGGGCATTTGTTAGCCCGAATGAAATTACTAGGAACTCAAAATGCCCATATCTAGTTCGGAAAGCTGTTTTTGGAATGTCTTTCTCCTTGACCCTTAACTGAAAATACCCTGAGCGCAGGTCGATCTTAGAGAAATATCTGGCTACCTGGAGCTGGTCGAACAAGTCATCAATTCTTGGAAGTGGATATTTGTTCTTTATGGTGACATTGTTCAACTGACGATAATCAATACACATCCGTAACGATCCGTCTTTCTTTCGTACGAACAAGACTGGCGCACCCCAAGGTGAAGTGCTAGGCCTAATGAAGCCTTTATCCAGTAAGTCCTTCAACTGTACCTTCAACTCCCGCAACTCTGCTACGGTATGGAGGAATAGAAATCGGGTGAGTATCGGGCAACACATCGATTCCAAACTCAATCTCCCTTTCAGGAGGAAGACCTGGGAGTTCATCTGGAAAGACATCCGAAAATTCACTGACCACCGAATTGTCTGTAGGATAGGCGACTTCGCCTCCGCGTCCATAACGCGAACAAGATGGTAGATACTACCCTTAGAGATCATTTTCCTTGCCTTAAGGTAGGAAATAAACCTACCCTTCGGCGTAGCAACGTTCCCCTTCCATTCAAGGACGGGTTCATCAGGAAATTGAAATCTAACCACCTTTGCATGACAATCGACACTGGCATAGCACGATGCCAACCAGTCCATTCCCATTATCACATCGAAGTCGATCATTTCTAACTCAATTAGATCTGTCGAGGTCGGATGATTACAGATCGTCACAATGCAACCTCTATATACTCTTCTAGCAATCACAGAATCTCCTATTGGAGTGGATACCACAAAGGGCTTGCTTATTAATTCGGGTGCAATATCGAATTTATCAGCCACCAGGGGTGTAACAAAAGATAACGTGGACCCGGGATCAATCAACGCATACACATCATGAGAAAGCACTGAAAATATACCTGTGACAACATCCGGAGATGACTCAAGGTCCTGTCGGCGCGCTAGAGCATATATTCGATTTTGAACACCACTTGGGCCCGGCATTGCACCGCTGCCTCTGCCACGAACTGCTGGTTGCTGAGGACCTCGTATCGGAGGTCGAATAGATAAGAAAGAACCAGCCGCAGATCCAGTTTGCTGAATCATACCACCATCCTTTCTGTAAGGACAGTCCCGCATCAGATGACCGGGCTGTCCGCAATAATAACATCTATCCGAACCCCGATGGCAAGGTCCAAAGTGGGTCCTGCCGCACTGCTCACAACGAGGCGTTGGGGACCTCATATGATTAGTAGCCCTGTGATATGACGAGCCTGATGGCTGCGAACTCTGGAACTGTCGAGGGGCACTAGATACGGGTGGTGCCAAACTCCTCGAAGAATGGGCCTCACACTACTTCTGGAGTCACCAGAATACCTGGCAACTCTTGTTCTCTTATGCTGGGTCCTCTCCTATTCCCTGTCCGCCCTTTGTTGGCGTTTACGGTCCTCTATAGTCTGGGCATAGGCCTGAATACGGGAGATATCCATGCCCTCTATCAAGGAGGCCGTTGTGCATTCATTTATTAAGTGCGATCCCAATCCGTTCACGAATAAGTGAACCCTGTCGCTCATCTCTGCCACCATGTGGGGAGCATACCTTGCCAGAGAGCCAAACTGCATACTGTACCTTCGTACATTCATATTTCCCTGCTTAAGGTTCAAGAACTTATCGGCCTTAGCTCGATGTACCTCAACTGGCAGGTAGTGGCAAAGGAACGCCTCAGAAAATTCATTCCACACGGGTGGGGGAGCATTTGGACCCCTGGATCTCTCCCAACCATCATACTAAAACACCGTTAAGTTCCGTAATCGATAAAAAGCCAGTTCTACTGCCTCTGTGTCACTGGCATGCATAACCCGCAGTGTGCGGTGTATTTGATCAATGAAATCCTGCGGGTCCTCCTTAGGATCAGACCCGGTAAACACTGGAGGATCCAAATTGATAAACTCACGGACCCTTGTACTGACCGGTCTCTCAGCAGTACCGGTATTCTGTCTCCGAGCCTGAGAAGCTACCAGGCTAGTTAACAACTGCACCGCAGTCCTCAGGTCCTGGTCTGTAGCATCAGAAGAAGGGACTGGGGAGGCAGGGCGACTTCAAATATCCTCTGGGGGAGGAGGAGTAGAGGAAGTCTGAGAAGGCGTCTCACTTTGGCCCTCCACTGCGTGGGGCGCCTGACTGGTCCCCTCTCCAGCATTTATATCGAGCCGTCCACTATTTGCTTGCTTCCTAGACGAAGGCATCGCTGTAGGAAAACAAGGCAAGTATTAGAGATGAACACTTACGACTCAGCTCTATGCACGATCTAGATTCCGAAAGAAGGTAACATTCCTAAATGTGAGATAGCCTCCTGATTATAAAATGTGGCACGCAACACACCCATAATCAATACCCTACTAGACACGGCTCATAGACAATCCCTAGGACACGACCTTGCTCTGATACCAATTCCTGTCACGACCCACCCGGCGGGCCGCGACCGGGCACCGGACCCTGCTTGCAGGGTACCGGCGTACCCTTCATTGAAGCTATCTTACTTTATTTCTTGCTATTTCAAACAAAAAGATTGTTTAATTGGACCTTTTATCGAAGACACACTTCGTGCCCATACATACATACGCGTCTCCATAGAAGCGTATTACCGTGTTTTAGGCATAAAATTTACAAAACGTGTATATAACCTGACACCTGTCCATACATAACCAACATTTGTCCATATACCATTGACATTGTCTATTGAGCCTCTACAAGAATAGACATTAAACATCCTATGTCGGAACAGGGCCCCGACATGCCCAAATGCCTATACAAAATGCATACCAAAGCTGTAGCAAGTCCAAAAGATGAATCTTGCTATGTCTGCTGAACTGGTAGCCTACTGTGGTGGGTGAGCTCCGTCTGTCAATCTATTAGGACCTGCAGCACGACATGCAGCGTCCACGAATAAAGGACGTCAGTACGGATAATGTACTGAGTATGTAAGACAGGAAATACAATATAAGAGCAATGATATAAGCATCAGGATAGAAACATATAACCTTTATAACATTATCATGTACATGTTTACTACTATTATCATCGTCTTATACTCTTGCCTCTGTGGGCTTGTTATTTTCATATACATTTATTGTTACCGTAACCGTTACATAATCGTTACCTCATACAATCACATACACCTCCATGGGCTCATCATCATCATATGCCTCTGTAGGCTCATTCATCATCATCATATGCCTCTGTGGGCTCATCATTATCATATCATATCTTACCCGGCCGTGCTAGGCGCGGTCACAACATACCGGGCCTTCAATAGGCGCGGTCACATGGATTCAATCTCACATATATTTAATACATTGCTAGTTCATTTATAACCAAGTGTTCCAGACCCTTTTTGGTGACATACATTTATTATCCCTTCTTTCACACATAAATAAGTTTACCCCATTAACGTGAGCTTTATAAGACTCAAGGATTACCATCAACATTAATATCATAACAACAAGAGCAATTCTTTCTTAGAGGGAAACAATACAGTAGTCCTAACTTCTAGGAATAGAGTATACTTTTGGGGCTCGTTCATAGTAATGTATTAATAGGAGTCGTGCAAAAGAAAGAACGGTATAGTCTCACATACCTGAAACTTACTGCGCCAGTTCTCGAGCTATGCAATTTGCTATAATTCCTTAGTCTACAATTAAGGAACAGTTCAATCGTTACTCACTACGCGTGATAGCTATCATTAACCACAATCTTCTAGATTTATGTGATGGTTCTCTACACCCTTCCTCCCTTAAACCTCATCAAACGTATTTACAGCACATGCAACCCAATTACAACCCCTAATAATCATGGCCCATTCCGTTTAACCCCACTTATTTTGATTTCATGGCTTCTAGTCATATTCCCATAAGTTCTTACAGGCATGCAACCACCTATCATGAATGTTCAAGGGAAAACTACATGAAAGAGAGTAGTAACTTACCTTGCATGTGAATTATTTGACCCTCTTCTCTGATTCCTTAATTTCTAGGTATTGCCTTCAATGGGGGTTCATAGGAGGAGGAAAACTCAGCTAGGGTTCCCTCTTAGTTCTTCAATTTCTTGCTGTCCTTCTTCAATTTAGAGTTTGGAAGAAGGAAAATTGGTTGTGTAGGTGTGGGGCTTTGAGAGAGGTCGTTTGGGGCCTTCTACTATGCTTGGACTTAGAAAAATGAAGGAGGGACGGGTTTGGGTCCCTTTTATAGGCCTGGCAATAAGTGGCACACGTACTTGACAAATTTCAGGTCTGCGATCGCATACTCGCCGCAAACAAGACATGCGGTTCGCATTCTGGTCGCAAACCTCAAACCAGAATTCTGTTGCATTATGCGACGCAGAAGGGCCAGATTTGCGGTTCGCATTTTCAACAATGCGATTGCATTCTAGTCGTATTTCCACACGGATCCAGCCCAGAACTCTGTTCCACTCTGCGATGGAAGGTGTCACATTTGCGGTCCGCATTTGCATTATGCGGTCCGCATACTGGACGCATATTTGACACAATCTCAGCCCAGAAATCTGTCTCACTTTGCGATTTGGCGCTGGATATGTGGTCCACATTTGTGCTTTGCGGTTCGCATATCTAGCTATGCGACACCTTTGTTCTTTTTCTTAACTTTAAACTATTTTCCGGGTTCTTGAGTCCTCATATGTAAACTATTTCACAGTGTATTCCAATGTACGAATTTACGGGTTGTAACACTTGATGCTGTTTTGATTTGCCAAATCAGAGAAGCGAAATGGAATTAATGGTGTATATAGAGTTATCCCCAAAAATAATGATTCTTTAAATGCTCAAAAACTGATTATTGTCAACACAAACTAAATGAATTATAACAAGTTGAAACTAACATAAAACCTCAATATTGGAGAATGAAGAATGAAGAAGTTATGAACATGTTGAAGATTTGAAGATTGTCGAATGAAGGTCAACAATGAGCAAACAAGTAGTCGCCGAGGAGAAGAGTCCCCGCTCGCCGAGGTCGAGAAGTCGTCATCGCCCTCTACTATTGTAGTCGTGAATCAGCAGCAGCCAAGCAATGTTGATGTTGCAATTATTTAGAGAAGTCTAGGCTTAGAAAATAGAAAAGGAAAAGGAGTTAAGTAGAAGAAGTCAAGAAGCTACTGCTCGTAAGTCTCTAAGCCTAAGGAGGCTGCTAGGCGCGTTAAGGGATTAGGGAATTAGGATTTAGGGGGCTCGGGGTGTTGGGCTTAGGCTTATTGGATTGGAAAATAGAAATAGAGGTGGGCTTGGACATAAATATTTTGGTATTTCGGTATAGCGAAATATCAAAAACTCAATACCGAATACCATACTGAAATGCCGCAATTTCTCTACCGAAGTATATCGAAATACCAAAAAATCGATACCAAAATACCAAATTAACTCGGTTTGTTTGGAATTAGATTTTTTGAATTTTATGCCCACACCTAGTGTTGGTTGTTGGTTGCTCGTCAATCAAAGACGACAGGGACCCGGTACTCAGCCCCACAATACTGGGCACAACGATTGGGATCCGAAAACGGGAGTTGACATTTTCCACCATCTCAAATTCCCCCTAGAGCGCCGAGGCATCATCATCGGTTGGTGTAAGTAACTCAGCAGATTGAGTATTCTGTTGTGTTGAGGAAGATCGCCGTCTTCTGTGTAGAGAAGCCCCCTCCTCGTTGGCTTTTCCATCATCGTCAATCATCATGGTATCTACGGCTGGCGCGGGTGGAGGGCTCGTCACTACAACTTCCAGAGACAACTCGGGGGCAGCATTTTTCGCCCTCTTTATTCTTTCCCCCGGCCGCGGAGGAACGCCTTATTTTTGGTTGCTTGTTCTCCGACCGGGGACTCTGAGAAGAAACACTTGCACCAGAGGCAGGCGGGGAGACGCCTGTCTATGAAAAACCTTCTACAGCAGCCTCGCCGCTTCAGCAGGATCAGCCAAAACGTCCTCCTCGGGGACAACAACTGAGCCCTGGGGTAGACCTATATTCAACAGGAGAGAAGAATCAAACAACTTCCTTATGAGAAATGGTAAAGACAAGATGAGTTCAACTTACCATGATTTTTGGCCTTCCACCCGTATTTCAGGGACAACTCTTTCCACGTGCGGGTTTTAGGCGTAGTAATGTCCAAATTTATCTAAACCCACTGGTCCAAGCCCTCAACCCTAGGGGGAATCCACCGAGTCGCTGAGACGGGTAACAGGAGAAGAAGCAAACGAAATACTTACGAGTGCGGTTCCATAATTCCGGGAAAGGCCGAAGCCAGGATGTTGTCACTGGTGGCGACTGAAACGAACCGTTCTATCCACCCACGGTCGTTATCGTCATCCATGATGGAAAGCAGTGCATGGTGGCCTCGCTTGCTGAAATAAATCTTAGGGGAATAGAGGTTCATCACGTGAGCTATGGATAGCTCCTCTCCCATTTCCTGGCACAAGCACCGAAGACAAGCAATCGTCCTCTACGCGGAAGGACTCACTTGTGCCAAACACACCTGGTAGCGGAGGCAGAACTCCACAATGATGGAGTTAAGCTCTCCACTCAGAGAAAATGCCCCCAAAG
The DNA here is from genome assembly GCA_002018475.1 of Nicotiana obtusifolia. Lineage (NCBI taxonomy): Eukaryota > Viridiplantae > Streptophyta > Magnoliopsida > Solanales > Solanaceae > Nicotiana > Nicotiana obtusifolia. Next base: position 91,612 of record MCJB01048128.1, on the reverse strand, counting down.
TGAAGGGATACGTATAGAAGTACGTAAAATCCTTCTTGGGTAAGGTTACCCGCTCCGCCAGATCAGGAGCGATAATGTCTAAATCCTGACAATGACAATCTTCCTTCACAACAGGGATACTGGAAGGACGGATGGAAGAAGGATATTTTTCAATGGCCCATGTATGAGGGTTAGCAGAAGAAAATTTCTCTTCGAAGTCTTTAGTTGTGATGAGACTTTTGGGGATGATGGTGTTCATTGTAGTAGGAGCAGCTTCATCGCTTTGCTTTTGCTCTTTGAGGAACTAAGGTTTTTAAAAGAAGAAACCATTCTATGTTAAAGAAGAGGGAAAAGTTTTTCTCTTATGAAGAAAATTAAAGAAAGGTTGAAGAACAAAGTACAAGTTGAATGAAGAGAGTTTGAGAAAGTTTGGAGAATTATGAGGTGTGAATAAAGGAGGTTGATGTGTATAAGTAAAGGTTTAGGCGGCTAAACTCGTGGCCATAATTACCTCGATAACATGCAAAAGTTATGCTGAATCGTGGTATAGCGCGTGTTCGGGGCATTAAATACGGAGATACGTACATCTAATTAACCGTCAGAAGCTTTTCAGAGGGGGTCAGTAAAATTCTCGCCAAAAAGAATGTTTCTACCAACTTCTCCGTGACACAAAGTTATTACACCGGAAAGCAGGAGGATTATCTGTATAGGATAAAATATGTTATATTAAATGAATGATCGCATAAGGAAGTGACACGTGGAGCCGAAGGCAGAGGATAGTTGAAACCGAAGGCAACTACTCTGTCTGTTACCGGAAAGAATGATATTCATAAAGATTAAATAAATGCCTGCCACCTGGCAGCATTTAATGAAGAATATTCTGTAGTATTTAGTACACTGCCCCTTACAAAGAATATGGCATTCATGCCCGCCGTTACAAATTCTTCAATGGCCCTCATAATTTACATTAAAGAAGGGCTTGATCCTAGGACCTTGTTCCCTAGGTATAACAATAAACAGTGAGCTCTATTATCATTGTAAAAGATATAAATTTTCTGCCAAACCTACACTACACTCTATTCAAAGCTTAATATAATTTTATCTTCTTGCTTTTTAATTTCATTGTTGTTGTGCCCAGAAGCCCTGCTCCCAGAAATACTGATTATGTTATTTCGTCTCAATCTCAAGGCTAAGTATAGCATATTTATCTAATTCATCTATTATTTCAGGATTAAGTTAATTCACTTGTCTAGAAACCACGTATAAATTCAACTATACCATTTTATGGGTAAACAGAGTGAAAGTGTCATATTGTAGCATAAAAGCAGTCGTAAACATTGGATAATAATTACTTACCTGAATTTATAAAATTTTATAGAAATATATTAATGGATGGAATTATTGGAACAACAGTTCCTCTTACCAAATTGTTACCAGTTCTCATATGCTAGAAGTAGTCTTTTATATTTTATGTTTATCCTTTTAATTACATAGTAGATCTAAAGTTATCCTCTCATTTAGGTGTTATCTTTCAGTTAGTTTATGTTGATAGTCTTTGCGTTGAAGAAGTCTCCTAATATAAGGAGTATTATTAGGTAAACTTGTATATATACTCAGCTTGTAATTCAATATAGTATACAGTTTTTCCATCAATTCTTAAGTCTTTATATGGTATCTGAGCCTATACAGCTCTAACGAGTACGAACCAAATTTTTTTCCTCGACACGAGATTCCTTTTTCAATGGCCATAATGGAAACAATCTCAGAGTTGTCAATGCCGACAACACCATTGGTACCAATACCATAGTTCAATTCGATCTCGCTTCCCAACTACCTATCAAACTTAGTGGCATCCACAATTTTGCCACTTGGAAAGCTCAGTTTTCCATGCTTATGCACGATCATAACCTTTATGGTCACCTTGATGGATCTAGCCCGACTCCTAACCGTACTATCACCCTTGGCACAAACATATCCTTCAACCCAGCCTACACACCGTGGTTCCGTCAAGACCAACTCATTTAAAATGCCCTTATGGCTTCATTGACCCCACTATTGCCTCCACAGGTGGCTGCGACAGACTCATCTAAGACGGCTTGGGACGCCTTGCCCACTGCTTATGCAAACAGGTCCCAAACCCGAATTTTTAGCCTACGTGATCAACTTGCCCGAATTACCAAGGACTCTCACTATATTACTGAATATCTTCACGCTATTCGGTCTCTTTCAGATGAAGTAGCCAGTGCTGGTGCCCCCGTGTCAAACTCCGAGCTCATTGTCAAAATCCTTAGCGGTCTTGGCCTTGAGTTTCGTGAGATCTCTGCTGCTATTCGCTCGTGTGACACCATTGTCACCTATGAAGAACTGTATGAAAAATTGCTTGATCATGAACTCTTCGTTCGCCGTGAAGAGTCTAACAAAAATCCCAGCACAATCACTGCTGCAGCTGCCACTCACAACAAATACAACAACAATAATAACAATCGTCGCCAAGACAACAACAATCAACAACGACGCCAGAATATGCGCTCCAATGCTCCACCTCAATGGTAGTCCTCGAATAATACTAACACTAATGTTATTCGCTGTTAGTTATGCAACAAGATTGGCCGCATCGTGAGCGTCTGGTGATCCAAGTCTCACAATTATTTTGAGGCCAAAGCCAACTACACATATGCTTCATCGCTACACCCAATCCATGAATTATTGATTCCGGTGCCAATCATTACATCATCACTACGGCACATAATTTCCAAGAATATCATGGCAATGAGGACGTCTTTATGGGTGATGGTAATAAAATTTCCATAACTCATACTGGTTTCACTCAGTTAAATGCATCAAATAATGTTTTTAAGCTTATGTACACTTCATGTGCTCCAGCTATTAAACGTAATCTCATCTCTGTTTCTAAAATTTGTCAAGACAATCTAACCTTTGTTGAATTCTTTCTTTTTCGTTTTCTCGTGAAGGATCTGAAAATGCGGGTACCACTGGTATGTGGCTGGAATAAAAATAGACTGTATGAATGACCCAATTCAACTCCCCAAGTTCACATGTCCTATGTAGATTTCATGACAACTTGGCATCAAAGACTAGGTCATCCACATTCTAGAGTTCTTAAGTACATTTTGAATAAATTTTCGCTTCCCTTCTCTGAGCAAGACAAATTACTTTTTTGTAATTCATGTTAGTCTGATAAAGCCCGTCGGCATCCGTTTCAGAATTTGACTCTAAATAGCTCTAAACCCCCTTTAGGTTTTTTTTAGTGATTTATGGGGACCCTCCTCAGTTTTATCTCTTGACAAAAAATTATATTACTGCTTGTTTGTTGATCAATTCACGAGATATACCTGGTTGTACACCCTAAAAAATAAAAGTGAAGTTAAAGATATTTTTCAAAATTTCACCCTTTTGGTAGAAAAACTCTTATGATACCAAGATTTTATCATTTTACACTGATGGTGGAGGAGAATATAAAAGTCTTCATCCCTATCTTTCTCTTCATCATATTGAACATCTCTCTACCCCACCCTATACGCTTCAAAGAGTTGCTCTTGCAAAGCGCTGACACCGACATATCACAAAACTACAAGAATACTACTTCACGAGGCTTCACTTCCACCAATTCTTTGGTCATTTGCATGCCACCATGCTGTTTCTCTTAATTAATCACCTTCCAACATCACTTTTAAATAATATATCTCCATTTCAAAAATTATTTGATACAATACCCAACTATGACTCATTTAAGATTTTTGGGTGTTTATGTTATCCGTTGCTAAAACCTTATTCGAAAAATAAACTTGAAGCAAAGTCTGCATCATGTGTCTATCTAGGGTTTTTCTCTAAATCACCACTGTCATCAGTGTTTTGATCCAATTTCCTCCAAAATTTATCTATCTCGTGATGTGCAATTTTTTGAGAATGTTTTCCACTTTAAATATTTATTCTCTAATATTGCACTAAAATTACATCATCTGGAATAGGATAAACGTGTACATAAAGAGACTTTTAATTCCACCCCTACACTTCTCATAATTTCAGAATTGCTCTATCCCATTCTAGTACCCACAAATAATGGTAATAGAGAGCCCAATTCCTCTTCTTCAACAAAGTCCCCCTCCTATCTATCTCCTACACACAAACTCATCCCTCCATGATTTCCGGCGACACACCAGTGGCATCAATGGAATCAGGCTCATCACACACTTCTGCTTCAGATAAGTCTTCATCTCTGTCCAATTTCTTAACCCCCCTCCCCCCACGATCCCGTTGCCCCGCCCCACCTTCCCATGTACCTTCCTCTTCTTACTCTCCTGTAAATTCACCGCTAAAAGTACCCAATACATTACTGTGTCCGTCACCCCGTCTCCTAGTCTATCGACGCCGCTCTGCCAACTAAAATTCACCAGCAAATATCCTTCCTCAATTATCTACTACCATGCCACTTTTGGAACAACTTGCTAATCCATCTCCACCTATCTGGCCCCTGCCCCACACAACATCGCATTATCACCAGGTCCCAAAATAATATTCATAAAAAAAATTTTTTTTTGACTATCTTGCTCACCTCAATCCCATCATCACACTTTATACCTTTAAATAAGCCCAAAAATATTCTGAGTGAAGAGCAGCAATGAAACACGAATTTGATGCTTACTGAATAACACTACCTGTGAATTAGTTCCAAATGATCTCTCTAAAAATGTTATTTCTTGCAAGTGGCTTTTCAGGATTAAAAGGGACGCGGATGGTTCGGTTGATCGCTATAAAGCGAGATTGGTTGCGAAAGGATTCACTCAGAGGCCTAGTGTTGACTTTCACTCGACTTTCAGTCTAGTGGTCAAATCCAGTACTGTGCAAATTATTCTTGTTGTTGCCCTTCAATTTCACTGGCCTCTCCGTCAGCTCGACGTCAAGGAGACCTTGAAGAGGAGGTGTACACGATGTAACCTTTGGGTTTTACTTGTGATAATTATCCGACCCATATCTGTAAGTTGCGCATGGCAATTTATGGCCTGAAGCAAGCGCCTCGGGCTTGGTATAATGCCCTCAAAGGTCATCTTTTCTTAATGGGATTTGTCAAGACTGAATCTGATAACTCCTTATTCATTAGGCACAGTCATGCTGGATTCATATTTGTTTTGGTGTATGTCGACAACATTATAGTTACCGGCAGCAATCCTATCACTGTGAATAAGGTTATAGCTTCTCTTGCCTCTCGCTTTCCAATTTAAGACTTAGGTAATCTTCATTATTTTCTTGGTGTTGAGGTGATTCGAAGTTCTGATGAAATTATTCTATCTCAAGCCAATTATGTCAATGAGATCCTAATTGATGAATTGATGTCTGACTGCAAAAGTGCAAAAACACCAATGAGTGCCTCCAAGTTGCTCAAACTCAATGATGACAGATGCAACTTGCTATCGCCAAGTCCTAGGAAGACTTCAATTTTTATCTTTTATGAGGTCGGACATTACCTATGCAGTTAATAAATTGTCCCAGTTTATTCAATCACCATTTGATCTTCACTGAAAGGCTCTGAATCATGTTCTCAGGTACCTTTGTGGTACACGTCAATTTGGCATGCACGTGTCCCCGAAGTTTGACTTTAAGTTGCACATGTATTATGATGCCAACTGGGCTGGAGATCTCACTGACAGATCCTCAACATCTGATTATATTTTATTTTTTGGCCAAAACCCTATCAGCTGGTCCTCGAAAAAGCAGAAGACTGTAGCTCGCTCATCAATTGAAGCCGAATATAGAGCTATTGCCAATGCCCTTGCTGAACTACTGTGGGTTAGAAACCTATTGCTTGAGATGTACCTCCCTGTCAGAGATACCCCTATAATTTACTATGAAAATATTGGTGTCACTTACCTAAGCGAGAATCTAGTCCTTCATAGTCGCATGAAATATGTTGAGGTGGATTTTTATTTTATGCGCAACCATGTTGAAGAAAAGCTGGTTCGAGTTGTTCATGTTCATTCTGCTGACCAACTTGCTAATACGCTCACCAAAGCCCTTGCCAAGCCAGCCTTTGACCAGTAGGCTTTGTGACACATAACCTAACTTAAGGGGGGCTTATTGGAACAACAGTTCCTCTTACCATATTGTTACCAGTTCTCATTCGCTAGAAGTAGTCTTTTATCTTTTATGTTTATCCTTTTAGTTACACAGTAGATCTAAAGTTACCTTCTCATTTAGTGTTATCTTTCAGTTAGTTTATGTTGATAGTCTTTGCGTTGAATAAGTCTCCTAATACAAGGAGTACTCTTAAGTAAACTTGTATATATACTCAGCTTGCTATTCAATACAATATACAATTTTTCCATCAGTTCTTAACTCTTTATAGGAATAAACCTCTATCAATTGGTTGCTAAATATGTTTAATCGTATACTACAGTGATAAGAAACAAAAATATTTTTTCAAACTATAAGGGATCATATGTGGAGTATTAAAGCTATTTTTCTTTTTTTGGTGTTTATTAGGGAAAAAAACAAAATTTTAATATTCTACATTTGGTACTTAAAAGAAAATTTTTTTTTGTCAAAAATCACTTTTAGCCGCTGTCGAGACTATTTATATTTGATAGCACAAAGATTATGCACTTTGTGCTATCAAATATAAATAGTTTCGACAGCGGCTAAAAGTGATTTTTGACCAATTTTTTTTTCTTTTAAGTACCAAATGTGGAATAATAATTTTTTTTATATATATATTCTAGTTAATCAGCATGTGCATTGCACGTGTATACTGTGTCATATAGTCCATGCTTGATAAAATAGTACCATCAAAGTTTAATTAGATATATATCTTTCTTTTACTTTATATTTTATGAGATAAAAAATATGTAATGAAGCATATCTCACCTAATACTTCTTTATAAATAATATTTATGGTGCATATTTGTCTCATCCATTTAGGTTGCTTTGTCATTATCAGGACTCTTGTTATCAAAATTCCCTAGCTAGAAAGAAATAAAAAATTTAGTATAATTTTGCTCTACTTAATAATAAAATATATAAGTACATAAGATTGTTGGCATACTATATTTGTAAATTGAGATTCTAACATTAGAAAACCATATGATTGTTTTATCATGATCATTCAATTTCTTCAAGAATTTTCACCATTATTTTCAATAACATCTTCCCATAAAATAGAGTTATTCGATCATACTTATATATTTAAAATTATATTAACTTATCTATATGGTATCTCAAATGAACTTTTTATCGTAAAAACTTGTGTAATTTTAATTTACATTTCTTTGAAACTATTATTTCCTTTTTCTCATGCTCCGTCCTTCGATAAGTAATTTCACTATTACTAGCATATAAACTATATCATAAAAAGCATGGCTATTTTATCTTTTCTCATAAAATTATCTTTATTTATTGATTTATGCATGTCATTTTATACTCGATATGTGTGTGAATCTATGTAAAAAAGAATTATATATTTAATTAATATTGATTTAATTTTCAAGTATCCTGTGTATTCTTAAAAGCTTATAATATTAAAATGCAAATATAATATTTTTTAATGATCTTAAAAACTTTTAAAGTTTGGCCATGATCTATCCAAATAAGATACTCCAATTTATATCATCCTTCAACTTAAAAATAAGCTTTCACATAATTTTTATGTATGTACCATAGTATAAGTTAATTTATGACTTTCAACTTAGCAATAGAATAACAAAGTTAATTATAACACTAACTAATATGCCGTTCCTTAACATAATAAACATGTATTTAATTTTTCTAAAATCACAAATTAAGTTAGGAATTTAAGAGGTGTGAGTTTAAAAAAATAAAACCCGAAATAGTTTGCCACTTTCGTTTTGATTTGTTGCTTTGACGTTGTGGTCATCCCAACGTCATATTCAAAGTCATATCTTATAAGGAAAAAACCTTGTAACTTTCCACAGAGGCTCAGTTCTAAAAGGCTCAGTTGTAAACATGGGTACTCTGCATTCAAATTTTATTCGTCGCCATTTGTCATCATAACCAATTGCATACTAAATTCCATCACTGCCACAATATAAAGATAATCTAAAAGATACTAAATTGTTATAGACATGGTAAAAGATAATCTAAAAGAGTAAAATATAAGTGAGGCATTTTTATGAATACATTTTTAGGACAGAAAATTTTCAAAAGATGAAAATTATATCCCCAAATGATGCAATGTTGAATTGCTCTTTCATTTCTTATGACTGATCATTTTTGGCGGCTATATAAAGGCTTTTATAGTGAGAGAGGGCTTTGTTTTAGTCTTCAAGGCATCCAACGGTTGATAGGAATAGTTAGTGACTATTCAGAATGAAAGGACACAATAAATGCTGTAAGTTTCTTCCTTATAAAATGTTAATAAATTATTTTATTTTTTAATAGACAATTTTAATAATTTAACTTTTAACTTTTGAGTTAACATTTTTAAAAAATATAGATAGATAGGTTAGTTTGAGCGGCCGTCATTTTCCCAAAAATATTCCTCATTTGGTGTTAAAACCGGACTTTTTTTTTGATAAACCTCTACGCCGCGTCGACAAACACAATCGTAGGCTTGAATCTGAAAACCTTTGGTTAATTCTCTCGAATAAAAGATGGCAGCGCCGTCCCGCGGGGAAGTCCTTACCCTTTTCCGTTCGCTTCTGAAGACGGCGCGTCAGTTCCCCGATTACAACATCCGGGAATACACTAAGCGCCGGACAATTGATGGGTTTCGGCAGAACAAAGACCTCTCGGATCCCTCAAAGGTCGCAGCTGCTTTCTCCGAAGGTAGGGCCCAGCTCGAGGTCGCCAAGAGACAGGCCGTAGTTTACTCCCTCTACGCCCCCAAGGTCAAGAGCGTTATGGAATTGAACTAGTAATTTGATTTTCGTCATTTTAATCCCTTTTGATTAAACAATAGAATAATTTTATGAACGTTCAAGATTTCAGCAGTGTTCGATGTGAATCCCTTGAATTATGAATGGTAAGCCCTAGGGTTTTGTATTTTTATAGCATCTAATATCCAATGTGATGAAAGGCACTGCCGTCTTTTGTTGGTACTCCTAAGTTTTATATTTTAAAGCATGAATTTTTCGGATAAATGCTTAACCTTCTTCTGACTTGAATGATCTTGTTAGCTAAGCTAAATAAAAGCAGCCCGGTGCACAAGGTATCCCGTATTTGCACAGAGTCCAAGAAAGGGTCGCACACGAAAGGGTGTGTTGTAGACAGTCTAACCTAACGCAAGCATTAGTGCTGCTTCCACAGCTCAAACTTGTGACTTATAAGTTACACGAAGACAACTTTGATACATAGATATGTATGCGCTTATGACATTGTTGGCCGGCCATTTCGGTAGTTCTTTGGATTCCAGACTGTTTGTGTATATGGATCTGGATAAGTTCTTTAGATTGTTGGGTTTGTGACTGCACAAGTACCTTGATTCAGATTTGATCGATGCTGCAGTGTTTGATGTATAAGCACTGTACAATTTAGCACCGTCTTTTGCAGAAGTTTGTGACTTTTGATATTGTGATTTATAGGGGAATAGGAATAGCAGCTTCAACAAACCATTGAGGGTAAATATGTTGTAGAAACTGTAACTTTATCACTAAGAAGTACTCGCTAATGTTGTTGAGGTAGGTATTTGGACCCATGAAGAATTGAGCTGAAGTGAACTTAGTTTCATGTGGAGTTATCTTTCTGTCATAGGACTATATGTATCCTTAGTTAGATTAGAGAAGTTGGAAGAAAAGCAATTGAATACTTTCAAGAGCTTTGGGCAAGACCAAGGCCAAGAGAAGGTTATAATATATGTTTCTCAACCTGATAAAAAGAATCTCTTTCTTAGTTCCATTTGTCATTCTCTTAATATTATGCTGACCAGGAAATTAGGATTAGCTATCCTTCCTTTCTTCCTTCGTTTTTTCTTTTGGGGGTGAGTATACTTCCTTTTTACCGTTTCCTTCTCAAGCTTTCAGCTTTCAGCCTCCTGTCTCCTGTTTCCCTTTGTTAAGGGAACCACTGAAGGGAAGTCTTAACTCTGAAAGCCTTTGCCTTGACTTAGCTCATCTTTTTCGTGTTTTCTAATGGACCAAATGTGGCATAACTTCTCTCTTCTTTATCCAAATTTCGCTGTTACCGCAGCATACAACAGCCATGAAGGCTTCCTTAAAGAGATAACAGCTGAAAAGCTTACTTTGTTAGAACCAGAAATTCTTTATATGGAAGTTAATTTCTATTGTCCAGCTTGCCCTGTTACTGGGAGTTCCTTCGCGTGTATCTTGTGTTGCATATTGGAAGCTGCGAGAGCTGATTCAAGTGGGATTCCTTTGAATCTAAAGGCATTTGATCTCGGAAAGCAACAAGAGGAAAACCCAGTTGTGCTCTTTAAAATTTAGCGTGTTCAGATTCTAGGGAATCTTTTCTTTTGTTTCTCCCCACATCCTAAGTACGCTTTTAGCGACTGCTTTTTTAATGCTACTCGGCAAAATATGTTCTGAAACGAGGTTTTTTTGGGTATCATTTGGCAAAGTATCCTGTAATGTCAAAGGTTTTGATGGGTTCTATAGACAAATGAACTTTGTCTTTCCCAGAACAGATTGAAAAAATGGTAAAGAATGGTGCACGGAATGTTTGTTGTTGGTCATTCGAGTAATTGCACCTGCTCTAAAGGTTTTGGTCATTCGAGTAATGGATTACGCCTCAGTTCTAGTCTAGTTCAGTGTTTATATGAACCTTTTGTAATTACTCTGCTCTATATATTATTGTCATATAGCACGTGCCTAAGTGGCCATGTTCAAATGAATTCAGTGTGACTCATAATTAGACTACTTTTACATTGTGTTAAATCCATGTGACCCTCCTCTTCTATCTATAGTAGTGTTCTAAATTTTTGCTAGCAAACATGAAAAATGAGAAACTAAAAAATCCAGAATCACTTTCACCCTCAAAAAACTATTTTAGCTGTTGCACCCACGAAAAGAAAAAGGAACAAGAATATGCAATAGTGCGCACAATACTTAAGCGGCTTCAAGGCGAGTGATATCGCCTTTTTCTTCAAGGTGAAATTCGGTTTGAGCAAATGAATTGGTGTGCGAAGATCTTAAAGTTTGTAATGCTAAAGTGAAGCTTTAAGATCGGAACAGGAGAGTGTGCAGTAAAAGAGCTATTTGTACATCATTGCCCCTTTACAATTTTAAATTTAAGAAAATGACCTTTTTAAATCTCGCAAGTGGAAAAGGCAAATTTCTTACGTGCTCATGTGTAAAAAAAGAGGTAGAGTCATAAAATTAAAAATAAGTTTGTAAAGAGCCAAAAAATCAATTGAACCGCAATAAAGTGGCAGACAATCAGTAAGTTGTTTCTCCTAGCAATGAAGGAAGCTAGAAAGCAATCAGTGATGTTTAAAAGCACCAGAAAGGGCCTTAATGACTAGAACGATTCTCAACATGTTCTGTTCTCTGACACCGAAAAGTGGTTAAAGAAGGGATCTTGGAAAAATATTGAAGTAAATTAAGCAAGTTTTTGTCCGAAAATGAAGTAAATCTCAGCAGTTCTATCGCTAGCAACTCTCAAGTTGGATGCTAACACTGTCTAAACAACTGTTAAATGTGCTCAAGACTATTTCCCCAAAATGGTTAGTGCAAATTGTTGATCTGCATTCAGATCACCAGGAAATTGATTGATTAACTCGATCTGATGTCAACCGCGTACAAAAATTACAGAAGTAACAGATAAAGGAATTGGATTAATGAAAAAGAAAAAGAGGAAGGAAAAGAGAAGGAAGATTAGTTTGTGAATGACTCGAGGAGTTGAAATAATAAAGCAATTAAAAAAAAAAAGAGCATGTTAATATCTCGTGCTAATCCAGAAGGTCCAAAAGATAAATGCTGGTTACTTTCCAAGTAAGCGGCGGCCACGCTGGTTGGCACCTTTAACTCGGAAATTGAGCTCATCCACATCATCTTGAAGATGATCCAGGGCTTTGTTCTGCCTGCAATATCCAACAGCATATGCAGAAATGTTCAGAAGAGATTAGAGAAATACACAGTACTACAATGATCATGAAAGTACGTAAGAAGAAAAAAGAGAAGGAAAGAGCAAGGAGGCGCATAGTCCTTAAAGAAAATTTCACAATCTTAAACACTAACCTCCCAATTTCAGATCCCATGTCAAGAGCCATATCTTTGAGCTCTCCCAACAAGTTACTAAGATCTGATAATGCGTCATCTTGCTTTGCCTTCTCAACCTGTCAAATTTTCAAAATGATTAGCGCTGTTTCGAATGATTTCTCAATGCGAGAAAACACATAGGTGCTTAGAAAACAAGCCTCCTAGACTGCCCGGTGCACGTCTTCTTAGGCTTCCCAGTCTTAGAAAACAAGCCATGCAGTTTTGACCATTCTAAGAAAGAGAATGCATCATAAGAGGGTCTTCACCGTTCTAAGATAGAGAATGCTAAACAAATGGATAGAAAAAAAGGGCAGCCCTGGTGCAAAGCATCTCGTGTTCACATAGGGTCAAGGGGAAGGCCACACCCAAGGGGTGTGATGTAGGCAGCCTACCTAACACAAGCGTTAGTGGCTAATTCCATGGTTCAAACCCGTAACCTATAGGTACCGTTGCTCCAAGGCTCCCCTCTGAAACAAATGGATAGAAAGCTTAGATGAAATATTTTGCAACTTCAACTAGTTAATAGAGCACAGTTAAGGAAAGAAACAGGAAAGCCTTCACCACGAGTAGTTGACATATTGATCGCAACTATTCACACCGTGATAAAACCAACTTGAGAGCAAGTTTATCTTCCTATCACGCAACAGGCTAGAGCCAATATCAATTCTCTGAAACATTGATATAAAGAAGTTCTTAATATCCATCTCTATTTTGTGCCAAGTAACACACATGTACCTCAATTTGCTGTACTGCATTTGTAGGTTCTGGTGGTGGTGTTCGTGAACTTGAGCATCCTTTAGGCGCAGAGCTCAACCCCAACTTCTCTCTCTGCTCCAGGTGGTTACCCTTTCTTTGAACTGGATCATCTGCCACAGTAACAGATAATCAGCAATCTTTCTCAATAGCCACAACCTCCCCACAGTTTATTAATGCCTTCTATATCTGAATGTCCAGTTAGTGATTTCTTTCCCTACTCATGAACACCAAAGCATATTAAATGAACAAGAACAAAAGCAGATGAGTAACCTCTACTAATTACAGGCCCTGTAATTGGGCGAGTCTTCTTAGGCTTCCAAGTCTTAGAAAACAAGCCTCCTAGACTGCCCAAGAGTTTTTCACCCTGTTATCAAATTTCAAGCTTTAGTTTCCAATTGATAACTACAGCAGCAAAAGGAAATAACAGATACAAAACATTCCATATCAAGGAATAGTAAGAAAGTATTTGGTAGTTATGGGGCAACTGTAGATTAAGGACTTGGAGGTGGAACTGGTTGAAGCAAACTATTGACTTATGCTTTATAAAAGTCTAAACAAAATCTATATGCCCTCCTAAAGACTATAAAGTTTCATCTCAAAATGAACAAGGAAGTAACCTACAAGTCAGTATAAATTTCAAACATATTTGAGTTATTCAACGAAATACTAAAGAATGAAAAGTTGCAGAAACAAGAAAAATAGATTAGAATTGGCATTCCATGATGATATAAATGGTAACTTAATCCAAAACAAGTTCTTTTGCAAACTACAAAATGCAATAGACTTAAAAAACCATACTCTGCTAAGGTCATGGTCAATGTCAGCTGCAGTTGTGTGGGTTCTTGTAATCTGTTCACCTTGCTGATGTAAGGTGATCAAAGTTTTTGTTGCGTCCTGTCTCATGTCTTCTGCAATCCTCAGGCAGCTGTTAACAGTCTTTGTTGCCTCTTCAGCCTTGTGTACAGCATAGTTTTCCAACTCCTGTACAGTTTGGTTCTCAAATCCTCCAGAGTCCCGGAAGTCATTCTTGTATCTGATTCTTGCTGTTGAAGTTGCAGAGTAAGCAGATGAATGAGTCCCTTTAATATCATCGTCATCAAAAGGGTTTGTACTCAAATGTGGAGTAATTAGAGAAGGCTCTGACGAAGTTCTCCGTGCAGGTGTTATAGTTTGCTTGCTGTCAGATTCATTGTCAGAATCAAAAGGATTTGAACTAGAATAACCATGGAATCCAGGATTAGCAGAGTGATTTTTAGCATTCAGATGCAAGGGCGATTTCTTAAGCCCGAACATTTTCGATTGTAAGAGGTAAACTTGCTTCAGTAGGAACTAAAAAGTGTTCAACTAATTAAGGAATGTACCTGGAGAAAGAAGCAAGCGAAAGCTATTAACAGTATGTTTTAACAGCCAAATTAATTAGCAAGAATCAGCTATAACGAGAACATTCACTTGAACATCCTGCTGACCTACATTTAAAGTGAAAGTTCATATATTCTACAATGATAGTCGATAAGATTGACAATACACTAATAGGTCATCAAAAACTGCAGAAAGGATGAAATAGGCATGAAATAGGACTCAAGGGTAAACTTTGTGCAGGAAGAGGAAAAATACAATAATAATTATCTCAAGGATACAGAGACATGGTGTTAGTTGAAGTAGCTTAGTCCAAGATTCAAACACACAAACTAGTAATTAGTATATGATCGGAAAAAGTGCAGTAAAAAGTTTTTTCCTTTTTTTTTTTTTTTT
>MCJB01048128.1:48848-76911 GCA_002018475.1 Nicotiana obtusifolia | reverse complement strand
GGGGGGGTGTGGTGGTTTGCTACATAAAAGAAAAAGGGCATCCAAGAACACACTTAACAGTCCTTCAATAGTATATAAATGTTTCAACGAATATGCAGGCCCGATTCTCTATGCATCTTCATCATAACTCAAACACGTTAAAAGTTAAAAGTGAAAAGCTTTCCTAACAGAAATAAATTTTTACTAATCTTTTTTTTTTCCAATCAAATGAACAATCAAGATAGTTTCCCAATTCATCTGGCTTATTGCTTTATGCTGAATTCTTTAAAACCCAGAAATTAAACAAGATTAAAACGACAGCAAAAACTGCAGATTGTTCCACTAAAGAGTAGAAAAAGATAGCCGCAAGTGATTAAAAACACAGCGAAAAAGAAAAACTAACAGAAAACAAATCAGTACAATAAGCTTAGTGATTTGAACAGATCCAAAGGATAAAAACAAAAATGCATAAACTAATACATTCAAGAAAAAAGAAAAGAAAATTACCTGCAAATCCAAGGAACACTGTGGATTAGAATTTAGGAGCACCGAGATTAACGCCCCTATCACGGAGAACCAATCCACAATAAGGAGAAAATCTAGAGAGAGAGCGAGAGAGGAAGAGAGGAGACTATTAAATTTGAAAGTGGGGAACAGGCCTATATAATATAGTACTTCCTCCGTCTAATTTACCAATTTAGGTATGCACTCTAAGTTTATTTGTCTATTATATTAAAAATAAATATTCATTTTTTTAGAAAACTAATGAATAATTACTAATTTATACCTAATCTATCCTTATTATTTTCCAATACTTTAGACTTTTAATAGTCAAAGTTAGTTTTTCAATAATAATTAGGGGTTATAATAAAATTATCATAATTTATTAATTCTTTATAGATGTGCCAAGTCAATAGTAAACAAATAAATTTGGACGGAGGAAATATTTTTATATTTATAAAAAATTTAATCTTAGACTCCTTATCTTATTTTAATAAAATAATTTATAAACAAGCAAATGTAGAGTAATTGTTTTAGATCACAAATCTTTTAAACATTTATTTTTTCTTAAATTTTGTCTCAATGCATCACATAAAATGGGACGGAGCATGCAATTGAAATTTTTTTTTCTTCTGATGCAATAGAAAATGTTGCGAACGCTAGCATAGCATAGCTTAACTTTGGAAGAAATTAGTTGTATTCTAATGTAGTATTGGGCATTAAAATTTTAACATTAACGTTCAAGTTTTGTAGCAAGAGGTACAATAGTAGTAGTACCAAACTTCTGCCCCTCTCAATAATCTGACCGGAATAAATAACGTATAAATAAACCTTTCTTCTAGAAAAAAAAAAAAAGAAAAGAAAAAGAAAAAGAAGCGCGTAGGCCGTAGAGGGTGACTTTTGAATTCGGCTAAATTGGACCGTTTCCTCTCCATATAATGCATAAATAGTAAAGCCCTGACCCAGTCCACGTCAAAATAAAAAGTTTTTAATTTCCACTACTTTCCCTGTTAAGAAAAAAAGAAAAAGAAAAATTACTAGTTTAAGTTCGCTAAAATGACGTATTAAAATCATTAATAATACTTACACGTAACCAGCTTGCTTTGCTTTCTTCTTCTTCTTCTTCTTCTTCTTCTTCAAACTCCTTGGCCCAACGTGCGAAATTCTGAGAATTTGTCACCACCAAACCGATGCCAAAAATCAACGGCACTTATATCTTCTTGATTACCTTTGCCTTTTTGCTTGTCCCATTATTTATCATACTGAAGAAAAAGTTTAGGTGCTTTGATTCGAATAATGTTGTGGAAATAGCAGCAGGAGCTCGAGCAAACCCATGTCCGGCGGAAAATTCAGCTGCTGAAGTAGTGATAGATGTTTGCGAAGAAGAAATTAAAGCAAAAAACAGTGATTGTTCCATTTGTATTGCAGATATTAAAAAAGGGGAGATGTGTTTGATACTTTCCCCTTGTTGCCATGGATTTCATTTTGCTTGTGTTAGTCGTTGGATAGAAGACAAAGAGACATGTCCCTTGTGTCGGACCCCTGTTACTAGTGTCATGTGTAGCTCGTATTAAGGAAGTTTGGCAACCATAGGCATGGAATTGATGACAAGCCGGCCGAGGTAAATTATCAGGAGCTTTAATTGAATCCTCTCTATAGAGTGTAAGTAAGGTAAAATGAAAACACAAATTCTTTTGCATATATACAAATTGTTGAATCTTGTTCAATAAATTTGTATTTTTTTTAACATTCTAAGTATGCATATCAATTCACTTTAGGGTAGAGCATTTAAAAATCAATGTTGTACGAGGTCGATCCCGATCACTTGCATAGGAAATACCAGTTTTGGGATTCGACGACCAACTTCGACTGGAGTCACCAACCGAGAAGCCCGAGACCAGATGTCGTCTGAACGAAGCTCGAAGCCAAAGCGCTCGAGGTGAGATCGTCGAGGCCGATCGGGATAAAACATCATATGGTAAAGTTATCAGATTTGCGCAACTGAAGGACCGGAAATCTTGTGATATACAAGCATCTCGGCGAGAATCGCGGCTCAAATCAATAAAGACGTTGAATCCATTAATTCTAGGAATATCTTACCTTGTAAATGAGATTTTTACCTTGTATAGAATTCTTGACCTTTCCTAAACAGACAGCCCCATTTGTATAAGGGACACAACATACAATCAATATACAAAAGCTATAGTCTGCTTTGCTCGTTCATCTACTTCATATTTTATTTTAGAGGGTTTCTAACACAGGAAGATTACTCAATTTTGATGGTTTGCTTTTTCCTTGTTCACTAATTTAGTCTCTATTTCTATTTATTCTTTAACTGTATTAAATCAGGTCGTGTATCCTTTAAACCACATATAAATTTAATTGTTACTCGTAATCAAGGGTAAACAGTTTGGCGCCCACCGTGGGGCTAAGGATAATAGTGATCGTTTAATACAACTTTCTGTTACACAGACTATTTTACACTTGTTCTTTGCAGAAACCTTTTTCTTTCAGGTTACAGTACAATCATGTCACATTCTCAATCTGTGCCCCAATTCATCGATGGCGAATTTAACCACCAGGGCGAAAACGACAACTTGGTACTCGGAAATGAAGTTCCAATCGACGCTAACTCCCAGATAGCGATCGAATAGTGTTCGAAGAGAATACCGCTCGGCAAAACAGAACGACGAGGAGGATGGGATTAGCCTCAGGATGATATTCAACATGTTGCAAGCCCAGCAAGCGGCCATTGCTCAACTGTAAAATCGGAACCAAGTTTCAAACGGGATAGGGACCGGCCCTCCTCGAGAAACAATCCCCGAAAATGAACCTATCACAGTGGAACCAAGCGAAGGCGGATCGTGGGCAAACGCCAGGATCATGAAAATTCTCGAAGAATTGACCAGGCGGGTCGAATCAGGCGAAAAGAAAATTGAGGCCAATGATAAAAAGGTAGAAACATATAATTCGAGGGTGGACCAAATACCAGGAGCACCTCCGGTATTAAAAGGTTTGGACTCAAAGAAATTCGTACAGAAACCCTTTCCATCAAGCGCCGCCCTAAAACCCATACCGAAGAAGTTTCGTATGCCGGAGATTCCAAAATACAATGGGATATCTGACCCAAATGAGCATGTAACAGCATACACATGCGCCATAAAGGAAAATGATCTCGAAGACGATGAGATTGAATCCGTCCTCTTAAAGAAATTCAGAGAGACCTTGTCAAAGGGGGCAATGACTTGGTACCACAACTTGCCCCCGAATTCCGTCGATTCTTTTGCCATGCTTGCGGACACCTTCGTGAAAGCTCATGCGAGTGCCATCAAAGTCGAGACACGGAAATCGGACTTATTTAAAGTTAGGCAAAGAGATAACGAGATGCTTAGGGAATTTGTATCTCGCTTTCAGATGGAACGAATGGACCTACCACCGGTCACTGATGATTGGGCCGTACAGGCCTTCACCCAAGGGCTCAACGCTCGAAGTTCAATGGCTTCACAACAGCTTAAGCAAATCTTGATTGAATATCCGGCTGTCACTTGCGCAAATATACACAACCGATACCAATCGAAGATTAGGGTCGCGGACGATCAACTTGGGGGCCCCTCGGGATCCACTTACCCCATCAGAACTCATGATAGGGTTCAAAGAGATATTTATCGAGAGCCAAGATCGAACAGGGACAGGCATCGACCATATCCTGGAGACCGAAAGGCCATTCCAATAAGGCAAGGTTCCCCGAGACAAGAAATGAGGAATGATCTTAATCGAAGGAACCGAGGACCATTGGCAAGAAACAACTTCGAGAGAGCTGCTGGTCACCGAGAAGCACCACGACTGTCCGAATATAACTTCAACGTCGACTCAGCGACTCTCGTATCGGCCATCGGTCGCATTAAGGATACCAAGTGGCCTCGACCGCTGAAATCAAATCCAGCTAAGAGAGACCCCAGCTTGATATGTAAGTACCATGGTACACATGGGCACAAGACAGAAGACTGTCGACAGTTAAGGGAAGAGGTGGCACGGTTGCTCGAAAATGGGCACCTTCGAGAGTTTTTGAGCGACCGAGCCAAAAACCATTACGGGAACAGGAATACACCAGTAAACCAGGAGGATCCTCAGCACACGATCAATATGATAATCGGTGGGGTAGATACACCCCA
Source organism: Nicotiana obtusifolia (assembly GCA_002018475.1). Taxonomy (NCBI): domain Eukaryota; kingdom Viridiplantae; phylum Streptophyta; class Magnoliopsida; order Solanales; family Solanaceae; genus Nicotiana; species Nicotiana obtusifolia. The sequence continues at coordinate 72,259 of MCJB01048128.1, read as the reverse complement.
AGGACCGCTATTGAAACGCACAAAAATATCTATCACCCGAGAAAAGCGCACTCGGGATTACGCGATGGAGGGAGCTTTGCACTTCAGCGAGGAGGATGCGGAAGGAATCATACAACCCCATAACGACGCCTTAGTAATATCGGTGCTTATACAAAAAACCAAGGTAAAGCGTGTGTTGGTCAATCCCGGTAGTTCAGCCAACATAATTCGGTCATGGGTTATCGAACAGCTCGGGTTGACTGATCGAATTATCCCTGAAGTTCGGATCCTCAATGGTTTTAACATGGCTTGCGAGACAGCCAAAGGAGAAATAACTTTACCAGTAAACACTGCCGGTATCGTTCGTGAAACAAGATTCTGCGTAATCGAAGGAGATATGAGATACAACGCCTTGCTCGGGAGACCATAGATTCATGATATTAGAGTTGTACCCTCGACACTGCACCAAATGTTGAAATTCCCATCGGCTGATGGAATCATGACTGTTTATGGAGAACAACATGCGGCGAAAGAAATGTTCGCAGTAGAAGAAGCAATGTCGGAAACGATAGCCCCTTCTCAAAGAACCAAATAGCAATCACAAGTATCGCTTTCAACAAACGAAGGTGAATAGGAACTCATCGAAGACGATGAATACGGGATTCCCCGGTCATTCGTCGGCCCCGACGAATTCGATGCAACTAAGTCGACGGTCGAGGAACTCGAGCAAATTTCACTCCGAGAGGATGCGCCGGATCGGAAGGTATACCTGGGCTCGGGCTTAAGTTCCGAGTTCAGGACTAAACTTATTCATTTTCTTTCAGCTAATGAAGACTCTTTCGCTTGGTCCCATCTTGACATAACAGGGATACCTCCGGAGATCACGACTCACAAACTGAGCATCGATCCTAAATTTCGGCCGGTCAAGCAAAAGAGAAGGCCTCAATCCTAAGTCAAGCAAATATTCATCAAAGATGAGGTAACCAAACTTTTAAATATAGGATCCATTCGGGAATTTAAATACCCGGAATGGTTAGCAAATGTAGTTGTAGTTCCAAAAAAGGGATATAAGTTAAGAATGTGCATAGATTACAAAGATTTAAACAAGGCATGTCCTAAAGATTCTTTTCCCTTACCTAACATCGATCGCATGATCGATACCACCGCTGGCCACGAGACCCTTAGCTTTTTCAACGCTTACTCCGGCTATAACCAGATACGAATGGACAAGGTTGATCAAGAAAAGACATCCTTCATCACTAAGTATGGTACATACTGCTATAACGTGATGCCATTCGGGTTAAAGAATGTGGGGGCTACTTATCAACGCCTAGTAAACAAAATGTTCGAAAAAAAATTAGGAAAAACACTGGAAGTTTAACATTGATGATATGTTAGTTAAGTCCCTGCGAGCAGAGGACCATTTGAGTCATTTGCAGGAAACGTTCAATGCACTGAAACAGTACAACATGAAGTTGAACCTGGAGAAGTGCGCATTTGGAGTGGGCTCGGGAAAATTCCTCGATTTCATGGTTTCGAATCGGGGAATAGAAATTAACCTCGAGAAGATCAAAGCCATAGAAGACATTACAATCGTAGACAGTGTATAGGCTGTACAAAAGCTGACAGGTCTGATAGCTGCTTTAGGCCGGTTCATTTCAAGGTCTTCCGATAGAAGTCACCGGTTTTTCAACTTGCTGAAAAAGAAGAACGATTTCTCGTGGAGTCCGAAATGCCAGCGCGCGTTAGAAGAGCTCAAGAGGTATCTCTCTAGACCACCTTTGCTGCATACGCCAAAAACGAGTGAATGATTATACCTCTACCTTGCCGTTTCGAAAGTAGCGGTGAGTGGGGTCCTGGTCCGAGAAGAACAAGGTACGCAATTTCCTATTTATTATGTCAGTAGAACCTTAGGAGAAGTCGAAACTAGATACCTGCATCTAGAAAAATTAGCACTCGCTTTATTGAGTGCCTCTAGGAAGCTAAAACCCTACTTCCAGTGCCATCCTATATGTGTAGTAACAACTTACCCCCTGAGAAATATAATGCATAAGCCCGAGCTATCCGTCCGATTGACCAAGTGGGCCATCGAAATAAGCGGGTACGATATCGAATATCGGTCCCGAACCTCGATCAAATCTCAAGTATTGGCAGATTTCATCGCCGATTTTGGCCGTCACTAATTCCCGAGGTCGAAAAGGACTTAATGGCCAAATCGGGTACTCCTTCGGGAGTGTGGACCCTGCTCACAGACGGTTTCGAAAGGATCGGGGCTTGGTATCGTATTAAAACCTCCAACCGAAAACACTATTCGACAGTCTATTAAGACTGTAAAGTTGACTAACAACAAAGCGGAGTATGAAGCTATTTTATTGCAGGTTTAGAGCTAGCCAAAAGCCTGGGAGCAGAGATAATTGAAGCCAAATGCGATTCCCTCCTCGTGGTCAACCAAGTAAACAGGACTTTCGAAGTCAGAGAAGGGCGAATGCGGAGCTATTTGGACAAGCTTCAAGTCACGTTGCACAGGTTTAAAGAATGGACTTTGAAGCACATACCTCGAGAACAAAACAGTGAGGCCGACGCCCTCGCCAACCTAGGATCGTCGGTCGAAGACGAGGAAATTGAGTCCGAAAAAGTTGTACAACTCTTAAGGTCCGTGGTGGAGGAAGGCCATGCCGAAATCAATTCGACAAGCTTGACCTGGGATTGGAGGAACAAGTATATAGAATATCTCAGCTCAGGTAAACTCCCTTCGGATCCCAAAGAATCGAGAGCATTACGCACAAAAGCAGCCCGGTTCTGTTTATGCGATGATGGGACCTTATTCAGAAGGACGTTCGGAGGCCCCCTCGCAATATGCCTTGGACTAGGAGACACCGAGTATATTTTAAGAGAAATACACGAAGGCTCATGTGGGAATCACTCCGGTTTCGAATCCTTGGTTCGAAAAATAATTAGAGCTGGCTATTATTGGATCGATATGGAGAAAGATGCGAAGGAATTCGTTCGCAAGTGCAACGAGTGCCAAAGGCATGCACCGATGATCCACCAACCCGGAGAAACACTGCATTCGGTCTTGTCGCCATGGTCATTCATGAAATGGGGGATGGACATCGTTGGCCCTCTCCTTTATTCGCCAGGTAAAGCTCAATTTATTCTTTTTATGACTGACTACTTTTCCAAATGGGTTGAAGCGCAGGCTTACGAAAAAGTTAGAGAACAGGAGGTGATCGATTTTATCTGGGACCATATCATATGTCGATTTGGGACGCCATTGGAGATCGTGTGCGATAACGGCAAGCAGTTCATAGGCAGTAAAGTGACAAAGTTCTTCGAAGACAACAGGATCAAGAGGATCTTATCGACGCCCTATCACCCCAGCGGCAACGGACAAGCTGATTTAACCAACAAAACCATAATACGAAACTTGAAGAAAAGGTTAATCGACGCAAAGGGAAAATGGAAAGAAATACTGCCCGAGGTACTATGGGCTTACCGCACGACCGAGAAACCAGCACCGGGGCCACTCCGAAGAATCAAATAGAGAAGCTATGAACATCAATCTGGAATTATTAGACGAAAGAAGGGAAGCATCCCTTGTTCGAATGGCGGCCAAAAAACAAAAGATCGAAAGGTATTATAATCGGAGAAGCCATCTTCGACACTTCAACATCAAAGACCTAGTGCTTAGAAGAGTCACACTCAACACTCGAAATCCGAATGACGAAAATTTAGGACCGAACTGGGAAGGGCCCTATACCATCTTGAAGGTCACCGGAAAGGGATCTTATAAGTTCGGAACCATGAAGGGAAAACAGCTGCCAAACAATTGGAATATAAGTCACCTAAAGCGATATTATTGTTAAGGTATGTGATTTCACTTTTTCGTTTGTTTGTTTTGCTAACATCTACAGGTATTGAACGAGGCAATCTCGAACGAGGAAGCGCATGACATTAGGACTGAAAGCACGCGTTGCACTCTTTTTCCCTTCGACCGATTTTGTCCCAAATTGGGTTTTATGGCAAGGTTCTTAATGAGGCAACCAGTAATCGTGCTAACCTAAATCGGTCGCTCATCGAAGATAATAATATTTGGTGCACAACTTCGATCGACCATGATTATCAGAAGATCGCTCATATATTTCGATTCATTGTTTTGTCATTTCAATTCTGGGGAACCTTCCGTAGATCGTTAGGAATCAATGTAAGGGTCAAACGGTCGAAAGTACCGTGCCCGAATAGACTGATCTACCCCCTAAGCAAATTGTACAAGCACCTAAATGCTAATGAAAGCTTTTCCGCACCAATATCCTGTCTCCTAGCCCAAGGGACCCTTCAAGTTTTATTACATGATCAGAAATTAGCATTGTTCAGAACTTCATACGAAAATCGAAGGGAAGTAAGACCTGTTAAGGCAAATCCCAACTCATAAAAGGCTAAGGCCGAACCAAGTAAAACTCGAAGAGGGGAAAGACCGGTTAAGGCAAACCCCAATTCCTTAAAAGGCCAAGGCCTTATCGAGTTAATGAAACTCGAAGGAAAGTAAGACCTATTGAGGCAAATCCAAATTTGTAAAAGGCTAAGGCCGAATCGAGTTAAACTCGAGGGAAATTGAAATCTGTTAAGACAGAACTCCGATTTCTTAATGAGCCAAGGCCACATCGAATTAATAAAATTCGAAAAGGAATAAGACCTATTAAGGCAAACCTCGACCCCGTTTCGAGGCTTAGGCCTTATCCAATCGGCCGTGAAAGGGGAAAATCTACTAAGAAATAAGCTAAGTTTTAACTAATCCTGAAGGGCAGAAGTATGCAAATTGGATCATCAGAATAGATCAAACAAGAAAGGGGGATAAAAGAAAATCTTTTATATATACGAAACAAAGTGTGTTACAAAAGGTGAGAATCCTAGAAAGACATATTATACAACAGACGGCATCAATCAAAATTCTCGGAATCTTCTTCTTCTTCTTATTCTTCTTCTTATTCTTCTTCTTCTTCTTCTTCTTCTTCTTCTTCTTCTTCTTCTTCTTCTTCTTCAGGGAAGGCCCGCTTTGTAGCATCGGCTTCAATCTTTGCTGCATCATCGACCTCGGTGGATAGATCGAAGCCTCGAGCTTGTAACTCCTCGAGAACGGAAAGGCGGGTTTGGCACTTGGCATACTCAACCAGAATCTTTGATTGCTCTTGGGCAGCCTCGGCATCGGTCCTGTATTGAGCTATTAGATCATCGGCATCAGCTTTGGACGTAGCAATCTCGGATTTTGCCGATTGCAGCTCGTTGACCAAAACATCACGATCCGAGATGAGCATCTCGACTTGGGACTAAAGTGTATCCATGCTCTTAGTCAGAGTCCCGATTTTCTCTTGCGCCTCCGAGACTTGTTCTTCCAAAGAAACTACACGAGCCTGGAGGGTCTCCTTTTCCGAAGTCAGCAGATCGGCCTTAGTTCTCCATTCGCTGGTTGCTGCCTTGGCCTCGCCCAATGCGGATCGGAATTGATTTATTCGGTCAAGTTGCTGCTCCATCTGGTCGAGTGTATTGGCATTCTCCCTGCGCATGAAGTCTAGCTCGACCCGAAGGGTCGACATCTCCCCCTCGAGCCGCTGATGACATGCCTTTTCTTCCCTTAGCCGAAGGAAAGCCTCATGATGAAGCACCGAAGACTACGAATATGAAAGAAAATAAAATGGTCAGTACAGGTTGAAGAGTAAAATAACGAACACCAAACAAAGCCTGTAAGAAATTTTACCTTATTTGCTGCCTGTTGAGCCTCATTGAATAAGAAGGCCTCATCCACCTCATCCATTGCTGCCTGATCTTCCTCGGTCACCAGACACCGAAGGTAGCTAGCCACGCCCACAGGCGCGGCAAGAGCCCTAGCGTCTTCGGGAATGGCGAACTTTATTATCCTCTTCCGATCAGGATTGGAACTCGGAGCAGGAAATCTATCGACCAACTTGGGACCGAAAGATACCCTGCTCGTCTTGGCGGAGGGACTCTTCCTTGGCACTTCGAGCCCAAAGGTGTCAGCCGATGGCACACCGTCGAAAAAGTCTTCAAAGGGCACTGCCGGTACATGATCTTTGCTCGGCGAATGCGCCCTTGCAGCCCGGGCTTCATTGAAGGTTGCCTCCAAGAAAGAAGGAGAGTCCATTGCTTCTGGGGGACCTGAGGTTCCCTGTACTGCCTCCCCTGCATCAGCGCAAACCCTGGTCCTCGCCCCTGCATCGAGGTCCTCTACCCGAGGAGTACGAGCTTCATCGGTCCTCGGCTCGGGGACTGCCCGAGATGGCTCGTTGCTTGAAATATCGAGGTCCCTATCTTCCTTGGAATCATCACTCAATCGGATAGCCAAGTCGGCAATTCTGGGCTTACGAGCTATGCTCTTCTTCTTAATTCTTTTTTTCTCGGGCTCAGAGGGACTGGGGGCTTCTTTTCTTTTTTTCTCTCCCTCCTGCTCCGAGACAGGGAGAGGGCAGGGAACCTCTCTATCGGGGGACGTCGGCTCAACTCAGCGTCCTTCGATAGACCTGCAAAGGAAGGAGGAAATGAATTAGCAGCTGCACCGATCACACAAAGCATGAAATATAAGAGCTATCGGTCTCACCATGATTTTTGGCCTCCCATAGGCCTTTCGATATCTCAAGCCAGGCGCGCTCTGAGTAGGTCCTTTGAGCTACCACCTTCCGGACCCACTCTTCCAAATGCTGAATCGCAGTCGGCATTTGAGAAACGGCTACATCTTACAAAATATATTAGTGAGATAACAAAGGAAAAAACAACAGATGAATTAGGACAGGAAATTAATTCTTACGGTTCATGTTCCACTTTTCAGGGAATGGCATATCTTCTGCAGGGATTAGGTCCAACGTCCTTATTCGAACAAATCGACTCATCCAGTCTCGGTCCTTATCCTCGTCAATGCTCGAAAACGGGGCTTTGCTTGCCCGGCAAGCGAGTTTTATTAGCCTCTCTCGGAAGACTTGGGCTGTATAATCGCAGTAGATGATCGATGGTGAAAGGATGCTCATCGATCTTACTCACAAAAAAACGGAAAAGGTGAATTATTCGCCAAACGGAAGGGTGAATCTGACCCAACGTAGCATTGTACCTTTTGCAAAAAGTGACAATAATGGGGTCCAAAGGTCCCAACGTGAAGGGGTAAGTGTAAACACTCAAATAGCCCTCCACGTGGGTGGTAATCGCCTCGTCCGGAGAGGGGACTATCACATCATTACCAACCCAGTTACATTCTATTTTCACCCTATCAATGGTTTTGCTCGTGATTGAACTAATATACCTAACGACCGGTTCACCCCGACCCGGTACTGAGGAAGCCTTCTCCACCTTAAAGTCGAAGCCGATTGAGCATCCGACCGGTGCGAAAGCTTTTAGAGGAGGCTCTGTCGAAGTTTCCTCAGCAACGATATGCTCGACCTCTTCAGTGGGTTGAGAGGAGGAAGGTTGTTGCTTCTGAGGAACAGACTTAGATGTCTTTGCCATTGAAGTTGCAGAGATGGAAAGCAAGTAGATGCAAATGTAGAAAGAGAAATTACTTGAAGAACAGAGTTTAGAGAACTTGGGCAATATGGTATTCAAACGACGTAAACTTGAAAATTGAAAAATGAGAGTGCTATTTATACTTTTCAAAAGCGGCGGTTCGAAACCCAAAATGAGAAAGCATTAATTGGTGTTTGCAGGAATTGCAGAGTTTGTCGCCAGTTGGTTCATGAAAAGACCTTTTTGATACTGGCCACGTGCGTCATCATGCCGCCGTCATTTATCAACAGGACATTTTGTGATTTGACGTTTCGAATTCCGTGTCGCTCACTATAAGTATGTCTCCACTTAACCTAACCTTGAAAGCGGCGGCTCATGTCGTTTCTTGTCATTACTCTCCAAAAAACGAGGGGACTATCTGTATGGGGTCGAACCCGATCGCTTGCATAGAAAATACCGGTTTTGGGATTCGACGACCAACGTCGACTGGAGTCACCAACCGAGAAGCCCGAGACCAGATGTCGTCTGAACGAAGCTCGAAGCCAAAGCGCTCGAGGTGAGATCGTCGAGGCCGATCGGGATAAAACATCATATGGTAAAGTTATCAGATTTGCGCAACTGAAGGACCGGAAATCTTGTGATATACAAGCATCTCGGCGAGAATCGCGGCTCAAATCAATAAAGACGTTGAATCCATTAATTCTAGGAATATCTTACCTTGTAAATGAGATTTTTACCTTGTATAGAATTCTTGACCTTTCCTAAACAGACAGCCCCATTTGTATAAGGGACACAACATACAATCAATATACAAAAGCTATAGTCTGCTTTGCTCGTTCATCTACTTCATATTTTATTTTAGAGGGTTTCTAACACAGGAAGATTACTCAATTTTGATGGTTTGCTTTTTCCTTGTTCACTAATTTAGTCTCTATTTCTGTTTATTCTTTAACTGTATTAAATCAGGTCGCGTATCCTTTAAACCACATATAAATTTAATTGTTACTCGTAATCAAGGGTAAACAAATGGCAATTACCATTTCATTTATTCTTTCTTTAAAAGTGCAAAATAAGCAAATTCGTCTTTTCGTGGTAGTGAAATCCTAGGAGAATGTCATCCCAATTCATGGTCAAGGCAGAAGGCATTGAATTAATTTGAGATTTATCTCAACCAAAATAAAAAAAAAGGAGTCTTGAGAATTTATTTGTCCATGGTTTCTGCTGCACACTTGCACACCAAATTTGCAAGCTCAGTTTACATTTGAACGTTCACTATTTTGGTTGGTTAGATTACCGTACATTTTTCTATCACCATTATATTCATATAGAGTAAAGGTTTCGAGTTTCTGAGGGAAGAAAATATACTTTGAGACTACACTAATTCTATAGGTTTCGAGTTTTGAAATTGAAATTCTTTTTTGAAAATAATGTGTGTGCAAAAGGAGAACATGTTTCGACAGTTATTGTCTTTTTGAAGATTTTGAGACTTTTGTGAATGGCAGTAACTTGTACTTTGAAAAGCAACTTCAGAAACTTATTTCCATGATTTAAATTTTCAAATGTGGAAAAAACTTAAAACAAACGTGTTATAATTTTCTTATTTCTATGTTTTAATTTTTTTTCACAAACTAATAAACATTACATTTGATTAGGATCGAAGAAGAAATGAGGAAGCAGTGGAAGGAAGTAGGGAAACTTCACTCATAAAATTGTCGATTCAGAAGAAACCCTTCAGGAAAAACGACTTTTCCTGCTTCCAAGCACCTTCCAGGAAACCAGCAAGAAATCATGAACCACTAATTCTTAGCTGCTAAGTTCCATTTGTAATTACCATATACAATATACTCCTAACATTGCTCACTGAATGCAAGAAAATAAGACTCAAACAACTTAAATTGCTCATAAATTATGGGTTCGCCAAGAATAAGCAACACTTACTATGTAAAGCTTGAGATCACATATGAGCTGGATCTCTCAACTACTCTGTTCAATCTTGATACCAGCTCTTCTGGAATCATATTCAGTTCGTGTCAAGATTTTCAGCATGTCTAGTTTCATTGAATTTAGGCATAAGAATATTCGATAATATTTCATAATGTTACCTACTTCAATGTTGAATATTTTATATGAACTGGTAGAATTAGGAGTGTTGGTGGATATTTAAAAGCCGACTAAACCGACTTAACCGTACCATACCGAACTGATTTTTAGGTTTTTATATAAATTTATAACTGTACCGATAGTTAGGGTAAGTTTTTTATTTTATGAAGATAAACCGGATAAATACCGAACCGTACCGAATAAAATTAAATGTGAAAAATATATTTATATATTAAGTTTAAAAATAATAAAGCATTAATTTTTTCTTGGGCCTTGGAATTATGAAACAGTTACAAGCCAACAAGTAATTAAACTCAAAATTCTAATTCTCAAACCTATTATGCTACTTCTATTGAAACTAAATTATTTCCAGCATATTCACTAGCAAGATATAAGATATTGTAGCGATTATGAGTAGCATATTGAATATGTTTCCTTTCGTATGGTTTAGATTTATCATTTTGAATGTTTAATCTTCTATGGACTTTATTCTTGAATCCCAACTTGGTTAAAATCTTTTTACTCGTGTGATTTATATTTTTTTTTGTATTTGCTTAGTTTCTTTTACACTACTGTAGAATAATTGATGCATCTATACTCTAGCCATCTTTCATAGTCTTAATTCATTACTTTTTAAACTATAAAAAAGTCTAGATAGTTTTGTTAAGTCCTATAAAATTACGTATGCTATTGCAGTCTATTTCTACTAGTTACTTTTACATGACATTTAAAAAAATTACGAAAAATTGACCGAACAGTACCGATACCGTAGAGAAACCGACTTGATTGAGACGATTTTGAAAAATCTAATTTTGATTATACATAATAGAATAATTAAAAATTTAGTATGGTACAAATTTTATAAAATAATCGGCAAACCGAACCATTGACAGAACAGTTTGATAATATAACAATCAACAATAGCAGCATCATACAACACAGTCAAATTGACTTCTCCAAATCGAAATCAAACTCCTCTAAATGAAACACAGTTGAAAAAGGATACGACCCAGGACCTCCCTCCACGTCGTGCCCGAAGCACTGGAGTGATCCAGTATCCGGGAAGGGGACACCCGGCAGGTCAAACATCAAACAAGCTGCAAACAAACTTTACCAGATGACATGTTGACATGGACACATTTTTTACCAATATCTTTGCTACACAGACTGAGACATATCTGAATCTAGTCTTGAATTCGCTATATATGTTTTTTTTTTTTATGGGTAAATGATATATTATATAAATATTTGCACTAAGCCAGTGCAACATGCGTAATATTACGCGGCGCCTTCCTGAAATTCTTTGGAAGAGCGACGTAAGGCTAAACAATCGATGTCAGTATGATTGTTGTCCGCTAAATGAGGTCCCCTCTGTACGCTAGACTAGATTGTCAGTGCCGTACGGGAAAACCAATATCGTGAGCGTCTTAGAGAACTGAAATGAGCAATTAATGAATGAAAGCTGATTGCATTGATAAAATGAAATCTATTACAAAAGTTAGGCGATGTCGAGGGGGAGAGACACCAGTACAGAGAAATATTTACTTGCTTGAATGTATGAATGCTTGATCCCCCCTAATAATGCTTAAAAAAAATAAATTAAAGTTACAAGATGAAAGCTGTAGATGCATACTAAAAGAAAGTAAAGTAAATCTATTCTATATTTACAATGAAAGGACTTAGTCTTCTACAAGGTAGAAACAAGTCCAATGGCAGCAACTTTGTCTTGAGCATCAGGGTCTGCGCGCGCGTTGCTGTTGGCGCGTGCGGCACTATTTGTGTCTACCTGCGGCTGGGCGCTGGCGCTTGGATCATGATAGGTGCGCGCGGCATTGTCTGTGCACGCGGCATTGTCTGTGCGCGCGGCATTGTTGGTGTGCGCGGCGCTGTTGGCCCTCGCAAGCCGCTGGGCGCCGGCAAGGAGTTTTGGTGGGGCGACAGAGGCACATGAGCGCTTGTCACTTAGCGCTGCCGAGACCACTAGGCCGACCGTGGTGCTTGGCGTTGGGAGGCTTGCCAGGACGCCACGGGGAACATCCAAGGAGTCATGGGGCGAAGCTGGAAAGCAGCCCATGACATTATCCCCCACCTGAGTTGGCGAAGTCCTCGGAGCCTTACCTGCATGATGATGATGATTGGTCAGGCTTCCGTTGGCTGGGAGGTCTATTCCCCTCTGTCTTGGGGGGTGATGATGATGATCTGAATGATGCTCCATGCATTTTCAAAATGATTTGAGGTGGCTGACATGGAACACTGGATGGATTTTCCACCAGGATGGAATGTTGACCTGGTATGTGGCTTTCCCAATGTGTCTCTCAATGGACATGGGTCGGTCATGGGTCTTCTCTGCAAACAAATACCGCTTTGGGACTCTTACCATCACTTTGTCTCCTGCTTGATGTTGGACAAAGCAAAGGTTTTGTTCTGCATGCCTCGTTGCCCTATCTTGGGCTTTGACAAGATAGCTCCGCACTATCTGCATGGTTTGCTCCCATTCCTTCGAGAAACTGGCAGCTTGAGGCGATGTTGGCATGTTTGGTGCATTCACCATTTGTGGGAGTAGCAGTTGTTGTCCGGTAACAATTTCAAAAGCGCTTTTATTTGTAATAGCGCACTTTTGTGAATTGAAACACAGTTGAGCAACATCCAAAAGCTTCACCCAATATTTTTGCGACCCGATTGCAAAGTGGTGGAGATACTCCTCCGGCATGGCATTAAACCGTTCTGTTGGGCCATATGCCCGATGATGAATGTTTGAGTTGTGGATCTGAGGCACCCAAAGAGATGGGTCCAAAATTTGCTAGTGAAGGGGTGAGTCGCAGTCACTAATGATGTGTTTGGGCATACCCCAATATTTGACAATATGAGCAAAGAAGAGTTGAGTTGTATCCTCTGCCGATATGTTTTGTGGGGCTGCTATGAATGTGGCATACTTGGAAAACCGGTCTACCACAACCAGGATGGTTGCAAGATCTCCGACCTTGGGTAATCCTGTGATGAATTTGAGGGAAATGCTTTCCCATGGTCTCTGTAGAGCAGGTAGCGGCTTCAAGAGTCCCGGTTGTGCTGGGCGATCCAACTTGTCCTTATGGCATGGTTGGCAAGTCTTCACGCAATGCGGGGCGCCATCAGTTGCTTGACGCCGATGAGGTGATTTCTGATTTTTGAGGATGAGGGTAGCCGGAACCTTGGGTCTATGTCTTTTGACTCCCTTCATCGATTGCATGGCCGATATGTTTTTAGCGGCCATTATTATGGGTTTGCATGGAATGATGCGGGGTTTGGCCCTGTTGTCTCCCATCATCAGGAGCATGTCGGCATATGGTACTGGTATGGTGTTGGTTTGCCTGAGGAATTCCAATCCCACTATCAGCTCGAAGTCATCGATGATAGCTATGCGTAGGTCGAATCTTCCCTCGTATGGGCCAAGCTTCATTGGTACTTCCTTGGCTATTTCCCCCACTGGCTGGGGTGGTGAGTTGATAGCCTCACGGCCCCTACTCTTCTTCACGACCAGACCTAGGCGCTCTACCTGAGTCAAGGCTAAGTAGTTGTGGGTAGCACCCGTGTCTATCATTGCTCGGATGGTCTGCCGTTTACTTTTATTTCAACGAACATGAGGGTCCTCTCTTTTGTGGTGGGAGGCCTCTCATCCGCCTTCTCTTTCCCTTTCTTGGCGATCGCGAAAAAAAAAGTATGCGTTCTTCTTAGGGGCACCAGTGCTGGTTCCTGCTAAGGTATCTGGGATGGAGCCAACAAGTGCGTTGAAGGCACCTACTTGCTCTGCATCGTCTGAGTCATTGTCTGACTCCTCTTTGACAGTATGATGAGCGTTGATCTGTGCATGTGGGCATTCTTGAAGGGGGCTTCCTCCCCTGATTGTTGTTGACTGATGCAGCGCTATTGCTGCTTGATGAAGGAGTCTTAGGTTTGGATGCACTTCGATCTTCCCCATTTCTGCTAGGGCCACCATTGTTTGGTTGGCTTCTGTTGTATCCCCCTCGGATAGGCAGCTGGGACCTATCCTTCAGGGTTTCCAAATGGTAATCCCCAAGGCATTCTGCAGCTTAGATCGCCCTAGGCAGGGTGTCTACCCTCTGTCGTTGCAGCTCTGCACGGGATGACGCTTCAAACCTTCTATGAATGCGAAGAGTTTGTCCTTGTCCCCCATGTCTCGTATATTTAGCATGAGCGCGGAGAATTCCCGCACGTAATCCCGCACTGACCTGGTTTGGCGGAGTTCCCGCAACTTCCTCCCGGCATTGTATTCCACATTTTCGGGGAAGAACTGCAGGCGTATGGCTGCCTTCAGTTCCGCCCATGTCTGGAGAGTATCTTCACCGGCCCTAATGGCTTCATATTTCACTCGCCACCAGAGTTTAGCATCGCCCTGAAGATACATGGCAGCAGTTGCTACCTTTTTGGATTCTTCCCATTGTCCTACGGCATCAAAGTACTGCTCGATGTCGAAGATGAAGTTCTCCACTTCTTTAGCATCCCGAGTTTCGTTATATGGCTTTGGCTCAGGAATTTTCAGCTTTTGTGGTACGGGGCCAATATTCATGGCACCCCTGCTATGGTTGTCGCCTCCTCTGAGCAGGCCTTGAAGGGCAGTATTGACAACATTGAGTTGGCCTGTCAAATTGTCTATGGTTTGCTACATGGCAGTGATTCTGTCTGCCTCTTGTTCGTGTGAGCACGTGATTTTTGCCACACCTAAAGTACTCCTATAAAAATCAAAAATAAATTTTTAATTACTATTCTCTATTTTTAGGAATTTTAGTAGATTTTTAATTACTTACATTTTCTTGCTTGTTTAATTTTTAATCAATTAAATCATGAAAATACCAAAAAATATCATGCGTTGCATTTAGGATTTGTTTTTTACATTTTTAGAATTAAATTAGAAATTATTTGTTTTATAAAAATTAGAAAATCACGAAAATAATTTATTTTTACATTTTACTTAATCTTTAAGCTTTAATTCTTAGAATTAAGTGTTATTATAATTTTTATAATTAGTTAAGTAGCTTAAATTCACATTTAGGTAATTTAGGATTTTTAATTATTAGGATTCTTAGTTTTTAAAATAAAAGAAAAAATTAAAAACACAAGAAGTTGAAAAACAAAACAAAAGAGAAAAAGGATATCGGACTGGGCTGTTAATTTAAATTAAACGAGCCCAAAACAATGAGGACCGGACCAGCCCAAACCCAACTCCCGCTTATACCCAAACGACGTCATTTGGTTAAGTGATTGATCTGAGCCGTTGATCCCAGCTGATCCAACGGCTCACAACTCACCCCCTCCCGCTGCCTATATAAGTGTCCGAATCTACCCCCTACCCTATTTCGTCTTCTCCCAAACGACCCCTATCCCAAACCTTAAATCCACCGCCCTAAATCCCACTGAAGAACACGGCGGCTCACCGAACCACCCCCAAATCCACCCAAAATCCTACCCTAGGACCGCCGTCGTCCCCTCACCCCAAATCCCCACTTCGTTTCAGGCAAAACCCCCTGAAATCCTTGCAATTTCATATCAAAAATTAAACCCTAAAGTTTCAAAACTTCTGAAATTGAAGTTTCTGAGTCGATTAAAGCCAAGATCGACTTTATCCGTGTGTTCTCAACAAGAACACACGGTTAAAGTCAAACTTGGCTAAAAATCAAGATTTTCAAGCCCACCGATCCGAGGTATTTCCTCATTTGTCCTTTTTTTCTGTTTTTGTTTCATTTTTCTTGTTGTTTTCAGTATTCTCATCTTCTATCCCTTCTTTAGTTTTTCCAGTTTTAATTTTTAATTTTTTGTCAAAATTCGTGTTTGCATGTTAGGATTTATGAGCTGTTTTGTTCTCTAGTGTTTAATGTTCTATTGGGCCTAAATCAATCGAGTTATCAAGACTCTGTGGAACGCCATGGGTAAAAAACATGTGTGTGTGTCTGAACTAGGATTTTGAAAATCAAAGCCCTAGAAGAAAAAGGGTCGGAATTGGACTCAGTCGTATTTGGAATTGGGTCAACTCGACCCGTGAGGTTTACAAAGCAAAATCAGGGGTAAAAGAGGAGTCTTAAAGAGTCCGAAGGACTGATTAGAGTAAAAAACGGAACTTCTGGGGGATTTAGGAGATAAAACTTGGGGGAATCTTTTCTGTTACACCTAAGAAAACTTCTACAGATAAGAGAAGGGATTAAATTTCAATAAGGACAAAAGAAATTAGGTCAAAATTGGGTAAAAAGGGTCAAATTCAGAAGAAAGAGGGACTGTAAATAATAAGATAATAATTGGAATGGACAGTTGTCCAAGAGTTTGTTAAGAAAAAGATGCTCTGACAGATTCTTCCACACTGATTTATGATTTTCTCTCAAAAAACACACCCCTTAAACTCTATAAGGGGCTCGGCATTTTTCAAAAAAGGATATACTACAAACCCTCAATCATCTCTACACACTCTCATACATTCATCTTCATTCACAGCACACACACAACTGCAGTTTGAAATTCAAAACATAAAAGGAAACTAACGTTCTGAAGAAAAGTATAAAAAACAGTAGACTCCTCTTGCATTTCTGGGTTTCAAAGTGGATCTAGCTTGATTATTAGTTGCTTGCTGCTGTTATCTGTCAACTAGTAGCTGAACTTTCATTGTAGCTGTTCTCAGCCTTTATTTGGCCATTTTAAGATTTGTTTGCTGCTGTGTAGGTATGTTCAAACATCTCTGTCTTTAAATTAAAATCATGAGTTAAATTAAAATGTTTACTGTCTAGTTCTATAGAGTTAACATGTTTAATGGTTGAATTTGTTTGAATCCCTCTTCCTATCAATCTCTGAAGTTGTGAACGTGTAAATTTGGATTGATCAGTGTCAATGGATCATATGTTAGTGGTTGTTTGGAGTTTTTTTTTGTTGGTTTGTAATGAGATCTGAATTACTGTTGCAATATGTATTCGGTTTTCTTCACGACTTTGTTTGTTTGCCAAATCTGTTAAATCTGCTCCTCTATTAGCATCAGTTTTCTGTTTGTTTTGTTTATTTAACTGAAATTTTAATTAAAACTACTCACAAACTGATTTAGTAGCTACTGGTAATCATTTATCCTACCAAAGCATGCTAACGTTGCTACTGCTGTGATATAGAATATACAACATGCTGAAACACAGCAGTTCATTTGGCTAAAAACAGAACTGGAGTTAATATTTTCGGGTTTGATTGAAGCTAGAAGGAAGTGTTCATCTCATGTCTTGCTGTTCTGATTATTGTGCATTTGCATTTGAAAATCTGAAGAAGGAACAGGGAGAAGGCCATTGGTATACTGTTTTAATCTATTATTTTGGAATTTGGGAAGCCATTTTCATGAGTTTAAGGATTGAATTAGAAAGTTTGTAATAATTTAGTCCATCGGTTTTGTAATTAATTAGTGGGTTGATAATTGTTTACATTTTAAATTTTCTCCAACTGGTTGAAATTTTATAATTGATTTATTCCTACTTATGATTATATGAATGATCTGATGAGGTTCACGCAAAGGAGCATCTGCTGAATTATCCCTTTCTTTTGATGTTTGGGCTACAATTGTAGCCCATTTCTGAGAAAACAACTTTGTCTAAGGCTTATTTTGAGCCTGACTTTAAGCTGGCCCATTTCGGTGGTATCCAGGCCCAAACCTTTAAGAGTTCCACCTGGAATTTTGTCAGCCCAATGTGGTCAAGTCTTTGCCAGATATCATGATTGGTTTTGAGTTTGGAACTATTAATTTGTATACTTAAATTGATGAGGTGAATTTGATTATGTATTAGCTTAAGAATTTCGTTTCTGGCCTTTTAATGTGGCAACATTGTGCTAGTCTTGCCAGTTGGGCCATGTGCTTTGGAAAATTTAGTTGATAGAACTTTAGGCTAGGGTAACTTAATGGATAGTGGGCTGGCCCAATGCATAAAACCACAAACAGTCTAAGTAGTCAATAAATACGGTTCTAACAACTTTAGGTCCAAAAATTTCTTTTAATTAATGGAGGTGAGCCATGTAATTAGCAACAATCACTCATGGCCCTCTTAATAGTTAAATACAAATTTAAAATCAATTAATTCTTAAACGCCTTGAACTTTCGTAGCTTGCTTTTGGGCATGATTAATAAACCATTGTGACTATGGGTACGGTTCCCGTGACATAGTAACAATACCAATTTCGGGGGTGCCTTTCAGGTAACCCGATTTTAACAAACTTCAAATAAGAAAAGATTTCGAAATAATTTGAGGTGCGCCGCGCCGGATACAATTTCAAAATGCATGGCCCTCATTAATCAATATTAAAATCATTAGAAAACCGAGGTGTGCTATTCAGTGAATTTCCATGGCCCTCGAAAAGTTAAAAACGTGTAGTTGCTTTAGGCGCGTTATTTTAATAATTCACTTTCCTAAACTCGGGTGCGCATTTATGCGACCCAAATCCAAATCTCAGCGTTAAATAAAATATGTTACGGATTACGGGTGTATTTATGTGACGTGGTTCATGACATATTTTAAATAACGTTGCAATTCTCCAATAACTAAACAAAAGTGGTTAAAGATAAAATGTACCATTGGTTAGAAACATGTATTAAAATCAGATAATAAGCTGATTATAATAGTTGAGAGACCGTGCTAGAACCACGGAATCCGAGGGTGCCTAACACCTTCCCTCGGGTTAACAGAATTCCTTACTCAGAATTTCTGGTTCGCAGACTTCACAAGGAAATTCGAAATTTTCCTCGATTTGGAATTAAAAAATAAACCGGTGACTTGGAACACCAATCAAAATATTCCAAGTGGTGACTCTGAAAACATAAAATAAATAATCTCATTTCGAATAATATCACTTTAATTGGAAAAACTCCCTTATATACTCCTCGGGAGGTGTACGAAAGGAGGTGTGACAGTTCGCGTTGGGCTAAATCCTCGGCACGCTCCTGTTGGAGGTCCTCGAACTTGCCGTGAATGCCAGCTGCCTCGACGGCTGCTGTTTGACGGTCATCCTCAGAGTCCCGACTGATGTTTGCATTTCGGCCTGCCGCATTCTGCGGTCCAAGTCGTCCAACCTTTGCACTAGGCTGGGTCTTAAATCAGGCACTGTATCTACGATGGGCCGTAGTACGTCAACCGTCTGTTCGAGGATAGTGATCCAATCCCAGTAATTCACCATGGTCAGAAATGGTGTAATGGCAATGCATTCCCTCGTCTGATGTCGAGCCTAGGCTCTGATACCAACTATTACGCGGCACCTTCCTGAGGTTCTTTGGAAGGGCGATGTAAGTCTAAGCAATCGATATCAGTACGATTGCTGTCCGCCAAATGAGGTCCCCTCCGTACGCTAGACTAGATTGTCAGTGCCGTTCGGAAAAACCAATGTCGTGAGCGTCTGAGAGAACTGAAATGAGCAATTGATGAATGAAAGCTGATTGCATTGATGAAATGAAATCTATTACAAAAGCTAGACGGTGTCGAGGGGGAGAGACACCAGTACAGAGAAATGTTTACTTGCTTGAATGTTTGAATGCTTGATCCCCCTAATAATGCTTAAAAAAAGTAAACCAAAGTTACAAGAGTAGACCTATGAAAGTTGTAGATGCATACTAAAAGAAAGTAAAGTAAATCTATTCTATATTTACAATGAAAAGGACTTAGTCTTCTACAAGGTAGAAACAAGTCCAATGGCAGCAACTTTGTCTTGAGCATCAGGGTCTGCGCGCGCGTTGCTGTCGGCGCGCGCAACACTATTTGTGCCTGCCTGCGGCTGGGCGCTGGCGCTTGGATCATGATGGGTACGCGCGGCATTGTCTGTGCACGCGGCATTGTTGGTGCGCGAGGCGCTGTTGGCACTCGCAAGCCGCTGGGCGCTGGCAAAGGAGTTTTGGTGGAGCGACATAGGCAAATGCGTGCTTGTCATTTGGCGCTGCCGAGACCACGGGGCCGACCGTGGCGCTAGGCGTTGGGAGGCTTGCCAGGACGCCACGAGGCGCGTCCAAGGGGTCATGGAGCGAGGCTGGAAAGCAGCTCATGACAGTAATTATAGGTTGTGCAAATCAGCAATTGCATCTAAAATATCATCCGCATCTGGTACAAAAACCAATTTGCACCAAAAAGTGATCAACAAAATGCAATTAAGTTTAAGGCACTGTATATTTCTTCTTTTGCCTTCAAAGTTTCTACTGTTTCTTTCAAGCCAGACAGACCACCAGATACCTTGAGGAACAGTGTTCCAAGTCTTTTGAGCTTTCTTGCATAGACCCTCCCTGGTCCAGCACTTCAGCATTTCTGAAATGGAGTTAGGCATGGTCCAAGACATACCAAATATTGAAAAGAACATGTTCCGTAACTGGCTTGTAACCCTGCAATGCAAAAAAAGGTGGGTAACTTCTTCAGATTGTTCTTCACATAAAGCACATCTGCTGCACAGCTTGAAACCCCTCTTCTGGAAATTGTTTTCTGTGAGGCATGCCTCCTTAGCCACAATCCAAGAGAAGCAAGAAACCTTTAAATGTGCCATGTTGTACCATATTTTTTCCAAGGCCATAGCTCACTGTTGCTAAAACCCAGCATACTGTAACAGCTTTTAACTGAAACAATGCCCTTGGAGTGACCCTTCCAACTGATTGAATTTACTATACATGTTGTCCTTCAGTAAAGGATTTCTCAGTTCTTTTTCAATCTTGATAACACAATCTCCATTTGGAACTTCAAAGATATTACTACCATATTCCTCAAGGAACATAAAAAGTCACAAATGTAAAGGATCATATGCGAGCTTCCAACTTTGCTATATATTTTTTGTAAAGATAATTGTTCTACTTCAATGCATGCGAGATATAAATGCTGTACTACAGATGTTAATAACAAATATAGCTTAAGCTGCTTTACAAGTATTCATAGTTCTTCACTTGGTCTGCCAGTTTCTCCATCTTGTGCATGACAATGACTTTTGGTGGTTCTAGAATAGCTAGTTTTGTAAGGGGTGGACCAAATATCTCGATCAATGGAAGAGTAAAATAACAAAAATGAAGGTAAACTAGATTGGACGGATGGGATCCCTCCACTATTAAGCAGAGGTCTCGGGATCAAGACCTGGGAATGGAGAAACCCATAATAGGAGTGCTTCTCATTAAATGATCCCTACGAGGCGCTAATCCAAATTAGACGGCCCAGTGGGTTCTGAATACGAGATGTTATACCAAGAAAAAGGTATGATAGATCTTCTTTTGTAATCAATATTGAATTGCAGAAGTCATTGCTAAAGCTTTCCCATAAAATCTTTATCAGCATTCAGCTTACAAATTCAACATCAAACATTACTACTTAATCGCGGGGCAACCAAAAACTTCTCAATAAATAAAAAGCTTCATTTCCAAATGGAAAGAGCAGAACATTCAAAATTGCCAACTCTTATTCAGCCTTCCCTATTGATCATGTATTAATACTAGCGGAGAATAGAATTAATTACTGAATCTAGAGAATACAACAAGGATCAATCCAAGGGAAGTAACAGCAATACATGAGTAAGTAACACCCTGAACGCGAACAAAAAACAAGTTCAATTGCTTAGCGGCCTGGAGAGTAAGAGTCAAAATCTGCAGCCTACCTTGTTCTTCCATTTTCCTAAAGAAGTAAATGGGCTTCAGCGCTCGCCTCAACATGAATGCAAGAGAAAATGGTAACCCAAAAGCCAAGAAACTCTGTATTGAGATCTCAGGAATTGGGGAGGACTGAGTCCTGTAAGTGATCCAAGCTCCTAAACCAAGCTGTACAAGCCCAAGTACAGCAAATCCTTTGCTCAAACTGTACATTGTTTTAAGCATTTTATCAAGCACTTCACGGGTCTCATTTCCAAGTGGTGTAACGTCACGCTCAACAGTTGGTCCTGTGATCTCCTGGTGCTTAAATTCAGGGGTTTGACTTGGATACTCACTAGCGTTTTTAGGGTTTCCACCATCACTAGATGAAAAGTATCTCGGTAGAAATCCCTGAACTTGAAATTTGGGGTTTTTATAATTAATTTGATTTTGGGAAAGTGATGTATTGGGTTTAATAGATTTTTGAATTGTGCCAAGAAATGGTAGCGGACTTTGACTCTGGACAAAAGGAGTTGATCTGATATAGGAATTGGAGAAGGTTGAAAATTTTGTGTTTGTTTTCGGATTCCTGAGGAATGAAAGTGGAGAAGAAAAAGAAGAAGGATTTTTAAGAAGTTTGGTTGTAAATCTGCGAGTTATTGTTGACGCCATAATAGCTGCAGAAGCAGAAACGGAAAAGAGGAGATCAACGAGGTTTAGTCAATGGCTGCTTTGCCCACGTTTTGCGTTTATTGCATTTTCAGAGAATGGGCCAAACTTTTGCTTCTCTTTTCTGGCCCAAGTTAAGAGTCCAGTTAATGAATGGGCAAAATTGGCCAGTCCACCGAAATAAATTGTATTGCTAGTTATAAACAAATATATATTTTATCAGCTACTTTATTATTTTTGGGAGCGGCTAAAAATATATATTTTTGTTAATGACTGTCAGCCTTGTTATGATTGGCTTATGATTAATAGAGGCCTAAGTCCAAATGAGTGAAATTGTGTAACAATCCCAAAAGTAATTTACCCAAATCAGAAAGTGAAATTGGTTAAAAATTGCATAAATAACACTTGTTACACGTTTTAAACTGTAAGGGATTGTTTGATCAGAAGTATAAAAAAGTTTAATTCCGTATAAAGTTCCATATTACTCGTATAACGTTACTTTTCTAAGTAAAATTTTGATGGTTTACGTCCAATCGCTAGGGCAGAAACTAACTAATTTACTTATTTGATGGCTTACATACAATTGCTAGTAATCAGAAAGGTACTAAAAGTGATATACTTCCCTATTTACGCACGATTTTGGGAAGATAAAGCTTAAAGGAAATAGCTCATTACACTCAACGTTTTTTCAACTCTCCAATTTTATTTCAATTTCTCTTTACCGCACAAAGGAAATGTAAATCGTTACACTGAACTTTTCCTTGCACTCTTTCAGTTCCCTCCTCTTTTAACTCAACCCAAGCATGGTATAAAGTGCCAAGGGCTGATTCCCAAGAATAGGAAAATCAATACAAGCAACGTAACTGGCAACATTTTTTTATACTTTCA
Organism: Nicotiana obtusifolia; assembly: GCA_002018475.1. Lineage (NCBI taxonomy): Eukaryota > Viridiplantae > Streptophyta > Magnoliopsida > Solanales > Solanaceae > Nicotiana > Nicotiana obtusifolia. Next base: position 49,539 of record MCJB01048128.1, on the reverse strand, counting down.
TCCAAATTTATTTGATTAAATCCACCTTTGAATAATCACTTATACTTCAACTACGACTGTCTCAAACATTATATCTTAATATCTTTTGGCAAGCGGATTTCTAAAGAGATTGTAATAAGTTAGTAATAACATTCGAAAGACAGAAGTCTTGAATTAAGGAATATGAACTTCTTTATTGATTCTTAATGGTTTACATGATCCATATTTATAGTGCTAGAATACAAATCAAAGACCAATAGGGATTAGTATAGGAACTAAATCAAATCAATGGAAGATATGGAATAATAAAGATACTTTCCTAATATAAAATATATTCTCCTAATATAAAATATACTTTCCTAATATAAAATATATTCTCCTAATAGTCCCCCTCAGCTTGAACGTGGGTAGGCTGAAACGTTTAAGCTGGATCGAAACGAGTCAAATACGTATCTCGGGAGTCCTTTAGTAAAGATGTCTGCATACTGTGATGAAGACGGCACATGAAGAACTCGAATGTGACCGATCTGAACTTTCGCCCGAACAAAGTGAATATCCATTTCTACGTGTTTGGTACGCTGGTGCTGCACGGGGTTGCCTGACAAATAAACGGCTGAGACGTTGTCACAATAAACTACCGTAGCTTTGAGGACCGGAACATGAAGCTCAAGAAGCAAATTACGGATCCATGTAGCTTCAGCTGCGGCATTTG